>WURT03066820.1:0-13614 GCA_009936505.3 Holothuria glaberrima
TATGCTTGAATGTGTTTGTTAACACAAGATGTGCACAGAGCAGGTCTTGTGCAACTTTGGTGAAACTTGGGAGATGAGATACAGTAAACATTCACTGCCAACAACTTTGAAGACCATGTAGCGGTCACCAGAGATAAAAGCAAACTTCACATTAGCTAAAAATTTTTGTATGGTATGCGCGCCGCCCGGACAAAATCTGAAGAGCGTGCGTCAGCGCCCTGTCTAAATAATGCCGCCCGGACAAAAACCTTGGCCGCCCGGACAAGAAATTTTATTTCCACTGTTTCTGGTAACGTTCGAATTGTTCTATTTAAATTTAGCACCACATGTAACACAATTTTGCATCTAGCCCACCTTATGAGAGCAAAAATTTTTCTAAAGGGGAAGGGGATAACTTCCCCTTAGACCCTTCCCCTAGGACGGCGATCGGTGTCATCTGCCAGATCAGAGACAAGCCCCGGACAAAATTTGGACCCGTGAAGAACACTGTGGTATGCTCATGGCTGAGTTTCATTTCATTCAGCAAGGAGCCAGCATACTCATTGGGTATTGTTTTAAGGGGAGGTGAAAAATCATTTTAGGTCACAAGGTTTCTAAAGGTTTGGAATTATTAACATGATATCTCAAGTAGGATAACTGTGTGGGATCTTATGCTTGTCATGTGGGTGACTCATGTTTGTTACAATATATCACATGGCAAGGAATCACTAAGCCTTAAACCATTTTAGGTCACAAGGTTTCTAGAGGTTTTGAATTATTAACAAGTATCTCAAGTAGGATAACTGTGTGGGATCTTATGTTTGTCATGTGGGTGACGCATGCTTGTTACAGTTTATCACATGGCAAGGAATCACTAAGCCTTTTGGCTTTCTAGTTTAAATAATAATTTTGGACAAAATATTTCTCACAATTTTTACGGAAATTTTAGGTAAATTCGATGTACAATACACCACTTCCCGAGTTATACTATTCACACGTGTATATAGCGTCCTAAACCAGTCGCAGAACTACAAAAGGTCCAAGGTTGTAGCTGTGGGGGAATGGTAGACTACATATCATTGGAAACTACAGGAGCGTATAGACTCCTGTCAAATTTACTCGTAGCAGTAACATTATGTAAAAATATCTTTGTGTTGAGAATATTTTCGTTAGTAGTTCCGGTGGATTTTACGGGTCAGAACCCCTCCCACCAATCAGTTTGTTGAAGATTAAAAAGTGGCTACCTTAGTAATGTTAAGCAACGAAACATCGATAATATGCCTTCAAACGGCTGGCTATTTTTAGCACACTTCATAGTTGCTTGTTTATTATTACTTCAAATCAAATCGACGTCCGTTTCTCCGGGCTAAGATATAAACAACAAATGGCCCAGCTGTGCTTTTCGTGGTCTGGTTAGCCTTGCACGTCCTAATGTCATTTAAAGGAAGTAAAATGCTTCCCACATTTTGTCGATACACTCCAGAGCTTCTGAGGGTGTTTCCCCCTGAGCCCAAAAGGGACCGCTTAAGGGGCACTCGGCCCCACAATTTATGCCGGGAGGGTTGTGTGGTAGCTTTGGCACCTTCGGTGGCGTTGGCCCGCAAGTGGTACCATGGCTACCAAAATGCCCGTCGTTGGAAAAAGTCTCCTCACCCCTGTTAGAGAGTATGTAAATAGGCAAGCTGCAAACACGGGGCACTTGGTTTAGCTCAAAGTATTTGCCTGACAATGTTTCTTGACCAGCGCCATCACTTCGGTCAAACGCGTTCATGATGCCGGGACGTATTCATGTGGACATTAATTGCATGGTAACAGCCGCTCGGAGAATAAATTTTATTAGATTGATTGATAGACTTTTCATTTGGGCCATGAATGTATGAAAGGAGGCCAACATACTCAATTATGTATACACTGTGTCGTGAATGCAGACTGCATCACTTTATTGAGCGTCTGACTGAATTAGAAGTAATAAGGGTGATTTGAAGTTCCATTATTAAAATTATTTGCATAATGTATGACTGTAAGCACAACAACATTCTTTTTACTACTGTGCAGTGTGCACACGCGACCAGCACGATTTTGTCGCGTTTATCTCCGTACATCATCACAACGTCCTGGGCCTTTCTTATTTTTAAGTCCGAGAAGGGAGTTGCTAGCAACTTTCTAGTCCGCCGGGTCAGAGTTCGATTCACTTACACTGTCGTACGTTAACTGGTCAAGTTTAATACCACGATAAACGGCTTGACTTCTTCAATCATTATGCTAGCTGAATTTTATTTCCTCACAATAAATTTCATAAAGTTACAGAAATGTTTGTTTCGACCATGCTTAAAATGATAATCAAGATACAAGATTTCAAGCTTTCATTAAATTAATTTATACTTGTCTGCCAAAACATAGTTTTCGAAAATATAAGAATACCCAAGCAGAATTTTGGTCAAAATAAATGACTACCCTTTTCTTTTTTCTTCTTTTTTGTCATCTTTTCCAACCACCGTTAGTTGGTCTACTCACGCATTTTAGAGTAATTGTACAAGGGTACGATGCAACAGAAAGGTGCTCCAGACTCCAGGTAGGTTACCATCGCCAACGATTGTCATCCACAGGAAGCGGGTAGCGGACGGGGACTGGAGGGTAACAGCCCACCAGTAAAATGTGGGGACGGGGTATACTTCCACCCCGCTATTCAAGGATGACAATCCCTAATTTGTTCCCGAGGCCTCTGTAAGAATCTAGCCTTGCCAAGTCACCCGCGTTGGGCGGGTGCCACCCGCATTTTCGGGTCGTCTCCCGCTCACCCGCTTACCTGTCCGAATCTCCCGCATCTTTAAAAATCTTCCGCATTGTACATAGTTTTCTCTGAGAAAAATGAATTCTTGCTCTTTTAGCGTAAAATTAGTCATTTCATTGGACCAAAATGCGAGAAATGAAAATTTCAAAACCGCCAAGATCGGAAATTACTTGGCCTACACGCTAAATATGTCCGACTAAAAGCAACGTTACCTATACAATTCGTGAAAATGCCGTTCCGACACATGAGAACGTTATAGCGTTCGGATGCACCTTACATGGGCTGGGAAGTGTCACTTCCGGGCTCTGAGGGGTAAAGTTTCCCACAAATTTCTGGTGCGCTCCGCGCCAATTATGGTGGCGCTACGCTTAGATGCTAAACAGGCCGTGTCAAAAATTTTCACGCTCTAAAAAATCATCTGACCTTCACATCTCTGAGAATCTCAAAACGTTTCAGTAATTTTGCATAACATGTCTCACGGGAGTGCATCTAAGTACCTTCAAATATTTCAACAAAATTCCCAATCCCCTCCTTTAGACCCCTCCCACCCCCTCCCCGTCACAGATGAGGAACGCTTCCTTCGCATATCTGCATATGGTTTCATCCAAATCATTCTTCTTTTTTAACTTTGGTTGAGATTCATGCCATCATAAAATAAGCCGATCGTAAGACCTTTTCCAAAGTCTCTTCGACTCTTTAGCGAAGAACCGAAGAGCGATAACCAAACGTTATTCCCGAAGGAACCCCCCCCCCCACCACCACCACCTTCACAACAACAAAGGAGCCACGTACCCCGAAGTACACAATACTTAACATGACCAACCTCTCAACCCTCAGACCTCTACATCAAGGGTCTGTCATGCATGGTCCCATTCTTGACTGGCTGAGAAGAACAGATACTAACACATGATCTTAGCGAAAAGATGGAGAAGCAAAATTTTGTTGGCGATGCCTAGTAGACTCGATCGTAAGACCAAGGAGCTTATAACCTTCAGAAGGGTATTAAAGGGATTTTCCAGAGACAAAATTCAGTAAGTTCAAAAATTGCAGAAAATGTTTCTCTTTTAGGAGGTGAAAACCGCATCTCAATAGCTTGCAGAGTTTGGAAGATACAAACTTTCAAAGAAATGCAATTTTTTCTCAAGATAAAGTGCATTATGGGAGATCTGTGATGTCATTGCGGCACATTAATTTGATATAGAATTGAATTTCGGTATGATATTAATACCTCTGTAGGGAATATTTAGCAACTTTGTTTGTTATGCCCTATACATATGGTGTAGATTTGTGCTAAATCTACATGGAAACATATTCAAACATTCCAACAGTATCAAATTTCAAGGACAAACAGGACACTCAATTATAAAGAAAAACAAAAGGAATCTGAGGCAATGTGCCGACTTTACATAACAATCTGTGGCCTTGATGAGAACTGGAGGTATTTTTTGACAAAAATAAGCACTCTTTAATATTAGATATCTTGAGTTGGGAAAAGAGTATTGCTACGGAGGGCACGACCTGGGAAATTTTTCTCTTTCTCAAGAGACCCTTGTGAAATGCCACTGGGAAATGCTTTTAACCCCATCTTAAGAGTGAGCGTCAAATTACCATCAGGCTGATAAGACATGTAATCGCTGTTATATACATGTAATTAGTAGTATACTTCTATTTATATATAACCCTCTCCATTCAGATTCACTGCAACCCTATGCACCATATCGATAAATCGAATCATTTTTAAACACGCTTCTCAGATTCTATGGGGAAACAAATTTGGTAACCATAGATCGCATCATGAAACTTATCAAGCTATTTAGCTGAATGTTTAGTAGGCTATCTCTATGGTTATCGCGAGGAGACGAATTACGAAACGATGCCGAGTTAAAGAAACGACTTACCGCCAGAGTCAAAAAAATTGTTTGCGTCATTGAACAACGTCATTATCATTCATGATCTTATACGCGGTTTACTTAAGAGGAGACAATCGAAGTTTAAAATTAGAAAGCATTTTCAAAGATACTCACATTTTGACTTCTGAATCTCCTCTCCATTAGTTGTTGTTTTGATGAAGCAAACTACTGAATGTTTTAATTTAATCACAACCTGACAACTGACAATCTTTATGTCGTATGGTGCACTCTGATGTAACTATTATACCATGATGTTTGTTTCTTTCAAACTTTAAATGTCAGATACCTGAGCATATTCTAAAAAATAGCATTTCTAATTTAAAATCAATTTTTATATGTTTTGGTACTTATTCGTGGCCTTCGTAAAGATACAGATAGGAAAGGCAAGAATAATTTTATATCAATCTGTTGTTTTAGTAATTTATATTTGAATTTTTTATAGTTAAAAGTAGGGTCTATGCTAAAACTGATATTTAAAGGAGAGGTTCTAAGCAATCTGGTGAAATTTCTTTTGAAATCCAATGTGTGGTTCTTAAGATATCAGCAGTTAAAGATGTCATATTTTCATAACAAAGTTAAGTTGAAGCAAGCACATATGATGTCATAGCCTCTCATTAATGATCAGTCTTTTGCTCTTCTTTAAACGTTACAACAAATTTTCTTCTCCACAATCCCATGTTATCGGAATGGCCGAATGTGATTGCACGAGGCATGGGAAAATTACAAACTTCACATTCCCCATGGGGAGGTCCTATTCCTATAAACTTCAAGGTCAACACAACAGACTGAAAAAACAAAGGAAACAAAACATTCCTTATCAATGTGAGGAAGTGATAAAAACCCTGCTTGCCTCACGCTCACTTTGGGGCGCAAACGTAGTAACTCCATTGGCTGATATCTCGCCGAGAAATACTGCTTAAACCCTGCCAAAATAAGATGGAAGACTCGCTATTATTTTGATCTCTTGAAGTAGAATTCATAAAAGTACGGGAAGACGTTTCACAAGCGATGAAGATGTTTGCTCTGAAATTTTCACTAACTGGCAAATGATCATCACACGAAATTTGCTCTGAAAAACCACGGACTTTTATTCGTATACTGAAAACGGTTGGTTTCTTTGCTGGACCCCCATCTTTTTGCCAAAGGCTGAAAAGAATTTATTATTTTTAACTTTTGTCCATCTGAGGTCTACCATTATGCATGCAAACATGACGGACAACAAACAGTATGCTACATATATTTGTATAAGAAAATTTGTTTAAACGTACCTGTACGTTTATACGTTCAATATCTGCAGTCAGAATATATTCTGATTTTCGAGGGCCCATCGTAAATATAGACATTTATGAATTAACTGACTTTACTTAGTCGTTGTCTTAAAATGATAAAAAAGGACGAGGCAGGTGGGACAGTTGGCACGAGCCTATACGAGATTTAAGGAGTCCTCTCCTTTTTCGCTGAGCCAAATAGAAATTAAATATGCCTATTAAAGATTTTCTGATTTACCTTTTCGCTTTTAAGTCATGAACTTAAGCTTTTCATAAAGAACGTCACGGTTTAGACTTTAGACGCTATTCTCAAGGCCCGGACAGAACCTTTCCAGGCATTCTGAAAAGCATCTCTGGCAACGATTTTCGTACGGTTAGGGCCAACGGTTGGTAACGCCCCCTCAGACGACGGACAGTGCCTTTCACACACTTTCCAAGCGTATGTTCGTCATTACATGGGGCATGAGCCAGTTACTATCCTTGTGCTGCCCTGGGTTGTAAGTACATATGCGAGGAGTCTTGTTTTTTCACGAGCGTGACGAGAAGGCTAACAAGATTTTACAGTAGTGGCATGACACACTTTCAAAATGTGTGACCATGAGCAAAAATCCGTTTTCCTAGTGAACCAAAGCGTGACACTGTGGAAGTAAAGTTTCCTGCGTTCTACACACTAACACATATATGTTACCTGCATATAGCTGGATGCAAATTCTATTATATATTCCTAGATATAGACATCAGTTAGTTCGTGAAGCAGCTGTAAGTACCCGGATGGGAGGCAGTACAATAATTCACATGTGAATTATTGTTTCCTTTCTCGCCTCTGATATCTGACCCTACTAAGTGGTATTTAGACAGCTGAGTGGTTCGCTTGCACCAGAGGTAGGGAAGACGTGCTGTTGGACCTTGGAGTTCACAATTAAATTGACAGAAATGAAGCTCAGGCAAAAAGACGTCTCCGAAATGAAATTTGATAATTCGCTGATTAAGTCAAACAGAATAGGTGCACGAGGCGGGGAGGGGAGACTGGGGGGTACAACCTTCCTTCACCCAAAGGGACAGAAAATATATGCTGTCTTCCGGCAAAGGGCAAATTAAAAAAAAATCAATGGGAGAAAGTGCTCATTCCCTCAATTGAAAGTGGTTCTGTAAGCTCATAACGTTACGCATAGGTCAATTCCGTCTAACCACAGTAACGGGTACACGCACTCAGAACCAAGCACCCGGCGTTTTACTGTTTCATCTACAATTGCCAAAATTTAGCCTACTGGGCACAAAATAATTTATGATGAGATGCCTGGGTGCACGACTCACACGACTCTTATGTATCACAGAACTGTGTAAGCCTACTTTGTGTAAAATGAAAAGTTGATATAGATTAAACTGTGTCAAACTATTAAGAAATTGCTATTCGGAAACTGGCAAGCAGCAATGTTAAGGAAGTAGGCGTGTCCTCGGACGAAAGTGACGTCATACTTTTTCATCGATTATTACAAAAATACCGATATATGTTGTTAATTCGTACAGTCGCCAAAAAGTTGCGTATAGTAATGTATATAACTCTTTCTGCGTTCGTGTATGTCGCGGGCTGATTAAAGCAGAACAGAGAAAAATGATTTATTCATTGTCTACCATCCACAATATCTTGACCAAACCTTTTTTGGGATGGGGAGGGGTAAGGAAATGTCAACCATATAATGGGACCCTACAGATCACACTAGTAGGCTCCGCTTGGAAACGGGGGGGGGGGGGCTTCATTTGTAATTCAAGTGAAAGAACTAGGGACTGACAGTAGAGTGGGGGAATCTACTTGCGTTTACTCCCTTAAGCCCAGTTCATACTACTCGGCGAGCTCAACGCGGAACGGAAATTTTGTCCGCAACGGTTGCGGGAAGTAGGGTCAACAAACTTTCACTGTGCGCTTCTGATCCGTATTGAGTGCGGCAACCCGTTACTACTCGTTTCTCCTGTACGCGCGTACAATCCGTTCCCGATCCGTTTGAGATAAACTAATTCTATCTGTTTCCGCTTTGCGCTTCCAATGCGGAACGGGTTGACTGAGTGTTTCTGCATTGCTATGAACAGCAGACTACAGCTATTGTCAATACACTGGCTCAAGAGACACTTATGCAGTGGCGGGGGAGGGGGGAATGCATGCCCCCCTCACAGATTTTTTTTTGTTTCTAAAAAATACGTAAATTTTTCTACACAAATTTTACTTCAAAAGGTAGCATATGAAGCACCTGATTGCATGTAAGGACACCTAATTTTTCAAATATCTTAAAAGGGGGACCACCCCTGCCCTTATACCTCTCCCGTAGGCCGGCGATTCTTTTTTTATTATTCTTACTAAAAATACGTAAATATTTTAACACAATTTTTACTTTAAAATGATGGCATATGTGGCAGCAAATTGCATGTAAGGATACCAAATTTTTCAAAATTTACAAAGGGTAGGAGGGGGACAGCCCCTCCCCATATACCCTCCCCCACTCCAGCGATTCTTATTTTTTTTTTAGTTCCTGAAAACACGTATTTATTTTAACACAAATTTTACTTCGAAAGGTAGCATATATGGCACCAGACAGCATGTAAGGACAACTATTTTTTAAAAAAGAGGAAGGGGTATACCCCTACCCTTAGATTCCTCTAACTGATGTCAATGTTTTTATTTATTTCCTAGAAATACGTAAATTTTTAACCCAAATTTTACTTCAAAAGGTAGCATATGAAGCACCAGATTGCATGTAAGGACACCTAATTTTTCAAAAAATTTCAAAGGGGAAGGGGATCCCCCTCCTCTTAGACCCCTCCCCCTGGCGATCATACAGCAAACTGCATGCCCCCCTTGAGATAAATCCTGGGTACGCCTCTGCACTTATCAGCTTATGTCTGCCAAGATGAAGACATGTCCTCACAGGAGGATGAACAATTGATCGAAGAAATGAGAAAGTGCGAGAATTTGTGTATACAGTCGTAGTCATAACGTTAGAAACCCCAAATGGAGCGAACAGTCGTGGCTATACGTGGTAATTTTAGACAACCGAAAAATCAAAGAATGTCTACACTGAACGAGATTTGGCAAGGTTTATGGTATGAATATGATATAAATCCGAATGACGAAAAGGGGTAAATATTCCCACTTGTATACCGGGACTGCATGACCGCATAGACTGCTCTCGGCTGGGACGGAAAGGAGTTTTCCCATTAATCAGTAGCGGACACCACTGCATAAGTGTCTCTTGAGCCAGTTGGAGCATCCGCCTCTCACGCGGGAGGCCCAGGTTCGATTTCCAGGTCGAGTCATACCAAAGACTTTAAAAATGGAACCCTCTGCCGTTGTGCGTGATGCTCCGCACAAGCAATGGAGTAAGGGAAAACAAGCCAGTCAGCCACAACTGAAAAAAGGCCATGGCCGGCTCGACTTGAACCAATTGGTTGGAAACTGGGCCGTTAAACCTTATCTAACTAACTCTTGAGCCAGTGTATTGGCAATAACTGTAGTCTGCTGTTCATTGCAATGCAGAAACACTCAGTCAACCCGTTCCGCATTGAAAGCGCAAAGCGGAAAAAGATAAAATTAGTTCATCTCAAACGGATCGGGAACGGATGTACGCGCGTACAGTGGAAACGAGTAGTAACGGGTTGCCGCACTCAATGCGGATCAAAAGCGCACAGTGAAAGTTTGTTGACCCTACTCGCCGCAACCGCTGCGGACAAAATTTCCGTTCCGCATTGAGCTCCCCGAGTAGTATGAACTGAGCTTGAGGTCGGCGATAACCCCGAGCAAAACGAGTAGTATGAACGAGTGACCGTAACTGTTCGCCGACCACACTCGCCGAGTGTGCGGCGAGTGTGCGGCGACCTCGGTCGGCGGAGAAGTATGACCCTAGCTTTCAAGCGTTGACAGTCCCCTGTTCCGTATACCTATGGGCACACAACACGAAAACGCGTCTACAGTTTACTACGAGTAACAAATGACGGTACTGCGAAACACATTGGTTTATCACCTATTTTCACAGGCGTCAGCACCTAAGGGTCGGGAGGACATGTCCTCTTCCACAATTGAAAGTGAAAGGGGTAGTATCATTTCCCCCTCCAATTTTTCCAGAACCACCAAAATAGCAGGTACATGTATGATTTCATAGCTAATTCAATAACCAAGCTCGAAAATGATAAAAACAGCCATTTAATGCTGGGAAAATGCCCCAAATTACACCTCAGATATCCTGAAATCCATTTTTAAGGGACCTATTTAAGGGCCCCGGATCCCACGTTACAAAGGCTTCAGGATTTACACTTAAATTCTTTTCGTTCAGATTATCCCCCCTTCCACACACACACAACTTTTAAGAAACTGTCGACGCAGGCTCTTGCCTATTTGGTTTCCTACGATATTTTTATCGCCGAAAAAAGTAAGTGGGTTATTGCCAGCTTGGCGAAAAGTTGTAGCTGTTTGTGGCTGAAAATTATTTCCTCTTCGTGCAGTTGACTTGAAATAGTTTTCTTCTTTACGGTTCATCATACTTCAATCACAAGTGAGATTATAATTCCTGCTATGAAGAATTTGGTGATAATCCCTATCTTTGTTGTCATTTGTCAACTTCAAATCAAAGGTTGCCCTCTTTATCGTAGCAGACTTCCCCTCCCTGGTCTGTTGAAGCAGGTGTGTTTACATTTGCAGTGATGAAAATAAGTTATGCACATAAAACGTGGACCAATATCACCACTAACGCTGCAAGGTACACCCGGCAATCTCAAACCCCGCCACGACTTAACCTCGTTTCGGGAAGCTTACGAAAACCCTTCGTCACGCCTGCCACGCTACAGCGTGCTTGGACAAATTTGTATCCACAAAACAATATCTTATGCGAATGTAAAACTTTCCTATAGCTTTCATCTCACTTCTCAGTCTAGACTCTGAAAAAATAGCTAAAATATTAAGAGAATGTTTCGTTCGTAAATTAAACGATAGGTTAACTTCGATGGCCGCCCTATCAAGGTCATGAGCGCTACCAAATTCGTCCCTCGTGTCGAAAGATTCGGCGTACCGATCGCTAGCACATTGAACCTCGGCCTGAAAGCAGCTCTTTGCCAAGGTCATTACTCGTGTGTGTCGTTAAATAAGCGAACCTTTCAACCTCATGCAAAGCTCTTGAAGTCGAAAATTCAATTTTATTATATTGCAAGCAATACAATAAAACAATCACAACATCTTTAATGCCAGTCGTTAATAATTCGGCCATAAATCAGATCAAGAAGCCGGTTCGCTACGGTTTGTTCGAGGGCTGCCGTCTCAAGCTCGTCTCTTGTGGTTTCTGTTGTGACAGGATTCCAGTGCCGCGTGCGATAGACATTATACCTTCCGTTGAGTTTAATGTCAGCCTAACAACCCAACATTTGTGGTTGTTGTTTTAATTTTAAAGGAATAAGGAAACAATATTACACAAAGAAACTCAAATTTTATTGTCATATAAAATGAGAAAATAGAGACTGTTTCCCTAAATAAATGTCGATTAGACATGAAATTAAACCTTGTCGCACAGTGTGTGTTTTATATTTTCTACAAAATAATACTTGCAGCTTTGACCATGCCCTTGTTTCTTGCTGCTTTGAAGAAACTAAAATCCTCAGCATGAGACTCAAACCTTAGTCCCCGAAGCGACGTGATACGTTCGTTGGTGACTGAACTGTAAATACCATTTATTACGAATCAACATAATTCTAGCCAGTGTAAATATATCATCCTTTGTTTTATCCCCAGTCGTAAACTTCCCCATCATTATGCTACGGTTTATAACTGGAATATATTTAGGTCTGCCAAAGGGTAGCATTACTTTACCATAATTCCTCTCAAATTTGCATTCACTTCCTCGTTTGGTATGGTTCTTGGATAATAGCAGATGAAGGTACCACATTTCCAACCAGAAGTAAACCTGCATGAATCAAGCATAGCCATCGTCATATCCTCCTATTAATTATCACGGGTATGTTTTTCTTTACAATTTACACCTTTTTGATATATCCTGTATAATCCGATGTTGGCCCTGTGTAATATAAATAGATATATGAAACACTGGAATTTTACAACTCATATGCACTACCATGCACCACAGATAGACAAAAATCCCTGTATATTTCAAGGTTAAAGGGTAATATTGCGTTTAAAATGCACCAACATGACATACAAAGAACCTATACCTTAAATCATAATTAAATCATCCAGCCTCACACATGAACTCTAGCAGTATCTTTATCTCCTCAAAATATTATGCACTGCTAGAGTAACGGATGTTGCATCATTTGGAATTTTTGAAAGTTTGGGTGAACAAATTCCTATTGCGCAAAAATTAACCGAATTTCTTCCTGTGAGAGCCTTATTTCTTGAAAAGAAAGCTACCGTATTGCCTAATTTTGAACGGTCTATCATTCTGTATCATCTAATATTGGTTTAAAAAATCTGAAAATTTTCTGTAAAACAAACGCAATATTTCCCTTTAAAACAATAGATAAAAATCAGAGAAACCATAGCATTGCTCCTCAATGTGAGGAGATGACTTGACTTATGCTTGCTCCATATTCTGCGTGTGTAAAAACATGTTCTTACTTCGTATGCTAATATCTTTAGAACCACACGTAGGAATTGGATGAATATTTAACCAGAATGTTGAAATAAACTTCCTCTTTTCAGCTTTTTGTAAAGTTATGTATAAGAACTAAAGTTTGGCCGAAGCTTTAAAGCTATCACAACTTATTCCTCCTTTCTTAAAAGGATTGGAATAGCATAACATTGAGGCCGTAGACCTCAAAGAGAGTGTTTATTGTACAAGATGTGAGCTTATCCCCTTATCTCCTATATATCTTTAATTCTTTATCACAGAAAATATCTACACAAGTGGTAACATGGACGTCCAATAACACAAACAAGGGGTGTACGTTGTAGGGCAAGTTACAGAGGTTCTTCACCTACGCCACTACGTCGCACCCTCCATTTGTTGGACATATTGGCCGTCAAGCGTTCGCTATTCCAATAATTATTTTCAGGATCCAGCCGCTTACGTGCAGGTACCAATTGACGCACTTTCTGCGCATGAGCTGTGCCGGCTGGTGTGTCAGTCAAAAACGCTCTGACGTGACGTGAGGACTCTCGACTTAAAGCCTTCACTTTGGTTCTTGTATTTTTGGTTGGTATGTTTGAAGAGTCAATCATCTCGTCCCAGACAGTTAAAATTCTTGGCCTGCCAATTTTATTGAATAAAGGATTCCGAATACTGTACCTCCCTGACAAAGCTACAATACCGGTAACTTGTACTGAGCTTAAATTACTCGATTCCACAAGTTCTGCTGAGTACACTAGTCTACTGTGTGACCTTAATGCTAGTGTAATTGACCTGTCCATGCAATGTGCTATAGAGAATTTCACATTCCACTGATCTGCACAAGACATCGTTTACAATTAGACCAAAAGTGAAGCTACTGATTAATTTTATTTCAATCAACGTGAATTCACAAATTTCGATTAGAGAAACCCTGAAGGTTTTGAAATAAGTTTGCGTGATACAACAGTCCTTTAGGAGAAACTTAATGTAAGCATCATGGTGAAACTTTCTAATTCCATTTAGAAACAACGCTTGAATCAAGGAGGTGGGATCATGATAATATATAT
>WURT03066831.1:2782-13614 GCA_009936505.3 Holothuria glaberrima
TGTTGCAAGAGAAATTTGCCCCATTTTCCCCAAAATCTGCACTAGAAATAAGTTTTTCCAAACCTCAGGGGAAGGGGGCTTGTACGTTTGTTCAATGTTTTTAATACAAAAGAAGCAAATTGTCACATAGTACCGTGATAGCATTGTCTTTTACCATATAGAGCAGATACATGTTTGGACTTTTTGATTCCCGTATCGGCCAACAACTATCATATTTTTTCCAACGTTAAACCCGGAATTATGTCAACTCGTTTACAGTACAATGATAACATACTCGAGATGTAGTTAATGATTGCCTCACGTTCTCCTTACCTCTGCGCTAGGTATACTGGCGCTTTTTTGTATAGGTACTTCAAATACTGAAAGGTAAACTTCTGTGGTATTCATCAAACATGATGAAAGCTGGAAATAAATCTGCCAAAACGAGAGTAAAGAACGATCATACTGTTTTCATGTGTTGCATTCTAACGTCTCTGGTATTAATTGGAAGTAATTTAACACTGTAGCTTACCCTATCCATACTGTAAAGGAAGGTTTAACCGAAACTGATGTTTTTACAAGCCGAACGTACATGGACGACAGAAACCAGAAACAGAAAACATGTTTTCGCGCCGACGTCCGTGTGCGTTAGACGAAAATCTAAACAAGCGTTTTCGTCCGAAACACATGTTTAGCTAAACACTTGCTAAATACCGTTGTTATATAACAATTTAACTAAATTTAAGCTAAAAAACCCTTCTTTTAAAGGGAGATGCTCGCAGTCCGAATCAACTGTTTTCCGGGTTTTGTCCATCTCAGTTTGCTCGGTACATCTGCAGGCAGGATTTAGTGACTGCCAACTAAAGTGAAATAACCGCAAACAATCCCAGCACCGTGTGTAGGTCTACGACCTAGTATTGCTAACTTGTGTTAAACAAGGTGAAGGTGATTCATGTTTCCTTCGAACACTACGCCACGTCAAAGAATGTTGAAATCCACTCAATGGCGTGTGGACTGAGGAAGAATTTCCCCGTGTCTTCAACTATTCAGAAAGATTTCTCCTCACACAGCGTAACAATTTTACATTTTATTATATAAAATTTTCTCTAATAAAACTTACATGAACACAAAGTGTGACGAAAGCTGCAAAATTGCACTTTTTGATCCTTGTTACTTTATAGTGATACAAGGACCTCCCTCAAGTTCTTATGTGTTTGTGCTACTTGTGTTGGATCCAGTGCATACAATCAGATCATTTGCAACTAAAATGCTGTTGAATATATCAGTAATAGTCAAAACTAATGCTGTATTAACTTTTATGTTCTAACTACACAATACTATACAACTTAATGGAAACTGTTAATAATTTAACATACACTTTTCAAAAGAAACTGCGAAGGCTCAGTTGATAGCGTACTTCATTTAACATAAATATGCGGTTGCAACACGTATTCAGGTATATTTCAAAATAGTTCACTCCTCTTAAATGTCAGGGCTAGAAAAGAACCACATTCACTTTTCAGAAATTTTTTCACGGAAGCTGCTTAACACATTTATTCAACAGATATTTTAGTATTGCCACATGCACGTATTTCATCCAAGTTATGGCAAAGAAAGTGACTAGTTTCTTCAAATAACGTCTTGATTTTACTCAGTGGTATATTGCCGACTCTTTAGTTCAAGGTTATACTATATGTATCTCTCTTTAAAGTTTAAGATATTCGGGAGCATTTCCGCAGTTCCATGTAATAGCACCCGCTTAGTTGGCAAGTCTAACATTTAAATCACTTTATCGTTCTCTATGTAATTTACAATGGCCTTGCATCACTGACCTAAAATCCATGGAAGGATACTGAATTAAACGAAGTATGTCGTCCAGAGCGCCATTTTACTGAGCCAAAATGGTGTTACTCAGCCGTTGCCTTATCAAGGATGATGTAAATCGTCTAAACTTGATCTGCTATAATTACAATTGTTAAAGTTTTATCCTATTTTTATGACACATTTTGAAGTGTTTGATATAATTAAATCTCTATGCAAATTTTCGTTAATTCTAAAGAGCGACTAAATGGGCTCACCAAAATGGCTCATGTGTCTTCGGTACATTAGCTTTGTACTCTGAATAGACTAACGTTCACACGTATGTTTTCCTTCTGCACATGTCAGTCCACAAGCTTACTTTTCAATCGTATCCATAACCAGCCGGCGTTGCGTCTGTTTTACACCATCTAGCAAATGTTTTACAATTATTCATTGCTATACTGTATATCAAGTTGGTATTGCCTACCATCGTCCTTGCCCTTTCAACAACTACGTCGGCATCATAAATATTGCTGCTTAAAGTTTTGTCTGCGATGTAGTATTTAAGTACTTTGTAAATCGGAGGTTTCCATTTCTTCCATTCTTCTATGACACCTTTCTGATAAGTAAAGCGGATCAGTCTTAATTCGTTCCTTTCTATATTTGTATCGACGACAATGCCATGACAACGAGGATGGAGAGCCCAACCAGAGAAGACTATATGATCTCCCTTTGTCAGTTCTTTTACGGAATCAACTAGTTTGTGCTCATGGTCAACTTTTAGCCTCAAATTGCTTAGAGCAGCACCTATGTTGGCAGTCCTACTTTCCGAAGCACCCTGTTCCTGAAAATAAAAAAAAATGGATAGCTGGAGAGCGAACTGAGAATCTGTACAAATGATTCAGTTATTACGTACGACGACAACAACACGAACAACAAAATCGGAAAATTAATTAGTTGGCCATAGGGCTCTTTGGTCCAGCGAGTAGCCGATTTCATCGGCTAGACAACCGACCTTTATAGCAAGAAGTGCAAAATTGTTGAAAAAAGGGGAGCGTTCGGAAAATTACGTTTTAGTATATCTGAGATGAAAAAATCATCGATGCGAAAATGAATCGATATTAGTCCAAGATATTATGTATCTGGTTCATTGCATCGGCGTCTATCTTAAAAACACCTTACAAGGTAGTAAATGTTAAAAACTCACAAAAAATAACATAACACCATCCTCTTCGTCTGGTTACGTCATTTGACATACGTTGTCTTTTACGGTCTTACATCTTAATTGGACCGTTAGGTAGACTATTTATAACTGTGTAACAAACGTTGTTTTACGGTCAACAATAAAGAAAACTGACATTGGGTACTATAACCATGGAAGTGCTCCCTTAAATTAGTTAGTTGGTTAGACGAGTTTTTACGGCTCAGTTTCAAACCAATTGGTTTACGTCGGGCCGACCATGGCCTTTTTTTCCAGTTGTGGCTCACTGGCTTGTTTTCCCTACTCCATTGCTTATGCTTAGCACCAAGCACAGTGGCAGTAGGTTCCATTTTTAAAGTCTTTGTTATGACCTGGCCAGGATTCCCTTAGAGTACATCCATAAGTTAACATACAGTTATATGAAAATAGAATAACTGTTGTTCTTACCTCCTCAGGGGAATCTGGGGTTTTGCGTGCTAGATCCTCAGGTTCATCAGCAGGACAGTCCTCCTCGGTGTTGGGTAACTGAAGGGAACACAAGAGACATTTTCATAAAGTTACGTGACTGTTAGGGAAAGGGTAATAATAAGTACAGTCTTTGGTAATCTACTTAAGAACTTATGAACTGAGATAGACGTGACTCGGGTAAGAGGGATGACAGATATTTCTGTATTTTTTTTACCTGTAGATAACTTCAGACCCATAGCTAGGCAAGATACCTTAAGAAGCGAGGTTCCTTGGGGCGGGGGTATTGTCAGTATAGAGACGTGTTTAGATGTATAAAACCAATGATATCTTTTTAATCGAACCTTTTGCCGAGGGAAATTTTGTAGGTGGCTCCTTCTCCGGCATCCTTGACTGCAGGCCTGATAGGTTTTTGTCCGTCAAATAAATCCAATTGTAACGTGTCCGAGTAGCCTGTATTTCAAATACTGTACATTGAATGAGCTATTGAAAGGCTCTCTAATCTCACCTCAGACAGTACTAATTCTCCCAATTAAGTTTACTTCTAGCCTCTCCTGGGATTTAAACGAAACACCTGTCTATTACACTTCCAAGAGGGCCACAGTAGCCTGCACTAAGATTCAATTGCCCGAGGCCATATTGACACACAACTGTGTGTTGGTGTGCGGGCTAATAATTGGAAACACTAATACAGGACTAATTATACAGGTCATCGTGGACTAATCAGAGTAGAGCTATTGCCAGAGAGAATGTCAATCAACGCACAGTCATCAACTATATTAAGAACCATGGGCCATGCTATGCCTAAATAGATTTGGGGGATGCCATATCCCCTTTAATGTAAGGTGTATGTACAAATGATCCTAAAACATATACTATATTACAGCGGGGTAGCAAGGCCCATGGACAAGAGACAGCGCGGACCCCAAACCAATGGTATCATAAACCCATTTCCCTAAGATCTCTCCAATCTCTATGGTACAGGGTAAGAGTGAGACCTTGCAGGCACCAGATCCGGGTTCAATACCGTATCCCATTCTTGCCTGGTATTTCAAAAGCAGTTCTGCAGTCGTTGATAGCTTTATGGTTTCTTACGGGTCTGTACTGGGTGGTTAGACGGTAGGCAGAGTTAAGATTTGACTGAAATTTTTGCGCATTTGATTGGGGGCCCCTGAACCCTTGGGGCCCCTGGATATTGTTCACCCAGTCCACCCGCTGGCTACGCCAGTGTATATTAGTCACATCTGTCTGCATCATAGTTTCGTTCTTTTTATGGATAAAAGGTATCACGAAGAATGCAAGAACAGTTGAAACCAAAATTAAGCTTCCATTAAACATTAATTCATAAAGAAGGCAATCTTAGGCGTAGAAGCCGTTTCCAGTTGCAGGGCCAGGAAATTTTCTACTGCTGTCTTTGGGAGGGTTCCAAGGGGACAGAAAGTTCCCCTTTTTGAAATATAGTTTGAATGTTTAAGGATAGTTACATTTTTATTTGATCTACATTTGTGCATATTTTGAAGTATATTAATTGGCAAAATTTGATGTTTTATTTCAAAAAAATTGTCAATGGGGCAAAAAGGGGTTTTGCAAAAGGTAAAAAGGAGTTTTGCCTTTACAGGGTGCGGGCAGAAGCATATTTTAGCTCCCAAATTTATGACTGGGGTTTTAGACCCCAGCCCTTCCTCCCTACCCTTATGCCTTCAATTATACCTCGCGATTAGTGGACACACTTTATTTCGTGGTTTCGCCTTTTCCTAACGTCATTTGCCTTCATGTACAAACACAGACTTTTATCTGATACAGCTTAACATCTTTATAAACATGGAGCTTTTAAGGAATATACTGCGCCCCATACTCTAAATTTTCCGGTATGCTTTGGGTTGAAACATGTAGCTAATACTTGGTCAAGGAAGTACCTTCATGGTCAAAATGAAAAGAAACCGGTCAATTAAATCATGGAGCTTTTCGTAATAGCTCCATGATTAAATTAACAACTTCCTGGGACCATGGACGAACTACCTGGGACCGAGTTAGTACTTCCATGCTAGGATAATAGACAAGGAGAGAGTTTCTTTCCTACCAGAAAGCTGTTACGGAACCCTATTGTTACTAACAGCCCCCTGTTCTTACATACCTCTTCATTTGGATCGGCACTGACGTTTTCATAATCATTCACTTCATCGTTTTGTTGTTCTTCTTCATTCGTGGTTGAGTGAAGGGATGTCTGATGATAAAGAACAGATACCAACCGTCTGAATGGGCTAATGGCTATGTCTCTTAAGACCTTTTCTTAATTGATTTTTCCCTAAATTGAGCTCATTCCCACCGTATCGAAGTTATGCTTACCTCTTGATGCATAGATTCATTTCTAAATAGCATTTACAAAGGATTATGGCGGAGAGTTTTGGACCCATCGTTTATGTCAATGGAATTTTACTGTGGCCAAAAAGAGGCACACCAAAAGTTTATCCCACAAACTTTGGTAATTATTATTCGGAAAAGCGTCTATTGGATTATAAAGGTGTTTAATGATACAAATCCCTTTTTAGTACCTATTTATTCATTGCAGTTTAACAAGCCCTGTTGATATAGGATATTATTTGTAAAGAGGCAGAAAAACACATTTCCTCACACATATAACGTATCATCAGCTCATATTATTATATTATCATACGTGGGGGATCCATTAATACTGCTTACAACAGTATTTCAGACCAAAGAACTCAAGTTCATTCTTGGACGAAGATTCTGCTCCAAATTCTACATTTACTTTAGTAAATAGACCTTATGCATTGACGTCACGCGACGTTACTTTGGAGGGTAAACTATGAATAACACTGCACTCACGAAGTAGACTTCGCACGCGCGCATTGTTGACTAACTCCCGTATCCAACCGGTACACAAATCAGCTGTTCGTATTTTGTTGGAGTAAGTTGCAATGATACCCGCTTGTCTCTCTTTGAGGGCGCACACTGTTTTGTGACGTCATATGCAGGTCGTGGCGCGTAGCCATGGGATAGTTCGGGGGGTTGAAACCCCCACCCCCCATGACCCAAGCTTGAGGAAAAATAATGGCAAAAATCATCCCCCGCCATGTCTCACTCCAACAGAACCCTACCCAAGACACAATCCTGGCCACGCGCCTGTGCAGGTGTATACCTCACAAGTAAGTGCAAGTTTCTTCAACCTTTTTAAACAAGTATCATGTAAATATTTGCAAGGTTGTAAAACATGCAATATACCCCCGCATTGAAGGGCCAAAAATCCAACAGTGCTAACTCCTATTCTTTACTCAAGTGTCTCTGTGTGGAGGCTTCTAAAGGAAGGCGTCCTTATATATTTTTTATTATAAGGAATGAATTAACATCTGACATGAGGAGTCAAATTGACTACACTCGAAACCATTGAAATGGTTTTTATAGCAAACGCCTTGCTGCTCATTGTAGATGCCTACACTTGGAAAAATAACAATCACAAAACGGAATGAAAAGGTCAAATGAAAGGATAGTATCATAATATGGTTACTTCTTTGTAATCGCATTCTAAAGACGCAGTGAAGCTTAGGGAAACTTTGCCTACAACATAGAGAGTGCTTATCAGAAGGTGTTATTAAAGCACCGCCCACATTAACTTAAAGGGGGAGGCATATTCAATTGTAATACAATCTTATTTGACATATATGACATTCTATACATACCTCTTCTTCAGGTTTATCTGCAGGTTCAGGTTTGTCGTACTTTGACATTTCTATCGATTCCTCTTCATCCCTAGGTGCCTGACAATAAAGAAGAGAGACTAGTTACAAGGTATTACAAGAAACATGGGCAAGATTCTTCCTACGCAATGCTCGCTGGAACAAAGACAAATGCACCATTCAACAAGAGCCCAAGGGCACCGTGGTTCCTTGCCTTTAAGATGATATTGTATAAAAGGTGTAGCAAGGGAAGCTGTGTGCTCCTTGAACCCCAATGACTTTAGACCTTCACCAAAACATTAGGGCACATATTTCAAAATCATACACGTACTCGCAAGTTTGAGAAAAACTGATCACCTGGTTATCGAGTTATTGCACCACATACTGTACCTCCCATTCCATGCATCACATTTACACACACTCATGACCTTTCACTTAAATGTCATTTACTTGAGTTTGGGGCATCGTAGGAGGGTAGCTAAATTGCCTTTTGGTTTGTCTCAACAAGACAAATCCAGGCATCACAAAAAAGGCACAAAGGTCAAAGGGTCAAATAAGGTCAAAGTAGGTCTTCACATGCACTACGTTCCATTCTGCCATCCCCCTATGTCACTTGGTTATTGAGTTATCGCACCACATACCTTGCATTCCAATGCATGTAACACACACACTACTAACCTTTCACTTAAATGTCAATAACTCGAGTTAGAAACATCGTAGGAGGGTAGTATAATTGCCTTTTTGGTTCATCTCAACAAGACGAATCCAGGCGTCACAAAAAAGTCACAAAGGTCAAATGAGGTCAAATGATGTGAATTAGGTCATCACATGCACTTCATATAGGCAAACACAACTTCCCATTACACCACCCACCTATGTCACTTGGTTATTGAGTTATCGCACCGCATACCTCGCATTCCAATGCATATAACACACACTACTAACCTTTCATTTAAATGTCAATAACTCGAGTTAGGAACATCGTAGGAGGGTAGTATAATTGTCTTTTTGGTTCGTCTCAACAAGACGAATCCAGGTGTCACAAAAGGGTCACAAAGGTTAAATGAGGTCAAGTGAGTTCAAAGTAGGTCATCACGTGCACTTCACAGAGACGGACACAACTTTCCATTACACAATCCTCCTAAAATGTTTCGTTGGCGAGGTATCAATACAACATTACTTTGTGAACTTTCGACCCTTTGAGATTATTTTGGTTAATGTTACAATATTTCCACCTCCTACCAATCTATCTTATCCTAAAATTATATCACAGTTTGAGCAACAGTCACCGAGTTATAGCTACTAAAAGAAATTCACTTTCTTGCCTCTGGTGGTCCCTGGTGACCTTTGACCTCCACCAAAAACAATAGGGCACATACACATCAAGTTTGAGAAAAATTGATCACTTGGTTATTGAATTATTGCACCACATACCTCACATTCCAATGGCGTCACATACACACACATACATACGCCAACTTGACACATACGTTCCTTTGTCACACAAGGAACCAAAAATTAACTGTAACTACCTTTCACTTTTATTTTCTTATAAATCAACACATCTTTTAAATTTAATTCAGTTCAAATTATATCTCTTATGTACTGCACTTTACATTAAATACTTGCGTCAAGTACAGTACATTCCAGAAACAAATGCATAAAGTACGATACGTGAACTTCTGACCTCCGGCAAAATCAAAAGAGTACTTCTCATATTGTACCCACCTCTTGTATTTCTTCTGGTGTGTCCTTTGAGACTGCATCATACTCCATTTTCCTTTTTCGGGACTGCTAATGTTGGTTGAAAAAAGACAGTAGTTTTTAAGTAGTAGGGAGCCTCTTAATTACAGAATGATATAATAATAAATTATTCAAAACGTAATTAAATTAAAATTGGCATAATCGTTATCAAAATTTAAAAAATAGTGGAGAATGATGACCGGAATCAGGAAATCATTCAATGTACACTCTAACACATGTGAAAAAATGTCCGCATATTTACAGAAGAAAACATAAAGAAGCACAAAAGGAAAACGAATAAAGTGCTGTCAATTTTTTGAAACCAATTGACAGCACTTTTTGTCGTTTTCTTTTGTTGTTCTTTATTTTTTCTTCTGTGCAGGTACGCACATTTTTTAAAGTGTACCTACATTACACATAGTGTATACTATAACCTTCATAAGTGTACATACGGGTATGAAATGTTTTCGGTACGCTGAATAGCTTTTGTCCTTGGAAAACATGTATTACCCGAATAATTGACTGATTTTTAAAACTACACTGTGCCAGAAACTGGTTTTCTCCAACTCCCGTGAAGGGACTGCAGCACCCGAGCCTGACCCGTAAGCCTCTGTTCATGTCTGTAGTCATGTCTGTGAGTATTAATGTCTTTCTACTCATGAGAGGTGCATTTAATATATATATATATATATACATTTTTATTTATTATATAATAGCTTCACCATGGTCAATAAAATCACTGATTAGTTGTCTCGTATTCAAAAATATCGAAAGTAGTCACTTTTTTGGTTGAATATTATTGAACATTGGGGTGAACGAACATATCCTAACAAAATAATTTCAGGGGAAAGGACGGGGCGGGAAGCATGACCCGGCTTTCACCAACATTCCTGCCTTATTAGGCTAACACTATCTTCTACCAAATGTAAATTACTGTGCCGCCAAATGGGATGTCTGTTTATTGCAATAACAGATGGTAGGTTACAATTAAGATGGCTTTCGTTCAAAGCATTTTCATAACAACCTATCAGATTTTGAGTAAAATTTATTATATTTGGCACTATTTGAGGAATTTTCCTCACCATATATATTCGCACCCAATACACAGTACAGCATAGCACCACAATAATTATAATGAGCACGATGATGATCACAACGATGATCGGAAACTCGCCAGGTGCTGCTTTATCTGTTTTGAGGAAAATGGAAAATAACCTGGATAAAAATGTTGGTCTTAACAGAGTACTAAGACACTTGACAAAAATAACTGAATTCATGGCGCAAACTCTTCATTCCTGTCAAAATTGACTTCTAGCTCCTAAAGCCCTTTCAATGTAATTACACCTTGTAAGATATAAATTTTTAAACATATTGCACCGGCCTTATAATATTGGGACTGAGGGTCAGCTTCACATTACTGTATTAGAGCTATTGCGACAAAAACAATATCGCCATGCATAGAGGTAACGTAAAGGACATTTTCATTTCCAAGATAATGCTACGACCTATAAATTGTTACCTGAAGTATCAAGTCTTCCGGTTGGGTAACAAACAATGCTTACATCTAACATCATTTGCTGTGTCCTGATCACCTTCACCCTAACGTTTCCTTTGGTATTTCCTGGATTTTTAAACATCTACCATAATTCATTCTACTATCTAAATGTCTGTTTAGGCTGGTATATGAGGGTGACGGTGTCACAGAGAGTTGGGAACACTAACTTTATGGGGTTCAGTGAGGTTTGACGATGTGAAGATCCACTGAACCCTATACCGATAGTGTGTCCAACTCTCTGTGATACCGCCGTAGTGATATGGAGCTTAGAACATAAAAGTTGTTTGGAGAAAATGCTTTTCAAAAATTTAATGAGGGACTTCTGGCCAAAAACTTCTACACTTTCAAAGTTCCCTTATGAAGGCTGAAAATAACCCGGGAAATAACCCAGTAC
>WURT03066853.1:0-13614 GCA_009936505.3 Holothuria glaberrima
AGGTATATTACTGCACATTTTTGAAATTTCTTAGTCCTTTGGAAAATTTTTTGATGTTTGAGGGTCCTTAGATGCAACTGGTGCATAATTCTGGACAAATCCTAAAGTAAATTACTGCAAATTTTTGACATTTTTTAAAGAAGAGACGAATAACGGGTTTTCGTGCTTTGAAAGTGGGGGCTAAAGCGTACTTCAGCCCCCACAAATTTCGCTGGGGGACTGTCGCCCCCCCCCCGCTTCCTACACCCTTGCATAATTTTGTTGTGAGGCCCCTGCAGACGCAGAAGATGCACCTCTTTTCGGAAAATCGTTGCGATCAGAATAGATTCATGTATTGTTACTTTTTTCTTGTTTGCATTTGAAAAGACTACACCTGGATCAAGTTTGTGAGGTAACTCCATTGTATGTGTGCTTCAAAATGAACACTATTTCACATTGACAAATTTTGTATAATACAGTACAGGTTGTATATGATGACCAACTCAACTCTTTCTTTTTTCCTTATCTGTCCTTTATTTGCCAATAGTTATGAACTTTTGTTTACTCATATATACGACATCACACTGCCATGAAAATTTTTGACATGCATCACTAGCTAACTGCGGTAGTTAAGTTTTGTCGAACAGTACACACAACGTTTCAAGTAAGGTTTATTTAGCCCCTGTAAATTTCATCTCCTAAAATTACCCAATTCCTTTCCCTAGTGTTCCCTCCTCTTTCTAACTACTTTTTCACTCGCATTTTTTCTTCCCTTTTCCTTTCCTCCTGTTCCCCTCTCTTCTGCCCGTTCTCTTTTATCATTTCCTCTTTTTGGATGGATAGATGTATGGAGGGGTTTCAACAACCCTCTTCCCCGTGAAGTTACGGCTATGCCCCTTTTGAATGTATGTGAAAAATTTCACTTTTCAAAAATTGCCATGTAGAGTATGATAATGTGCCTTTTTTCTATAAAAATGACAAAATGACGCACAATTGTCATTTTGACGAAGTTGTGTGAAACCATTAATATATATATATATATATAAAACCATATAAATCCATTTATTAAAGAAATTTCTAATTCAGTGCTGAAAAGTACAGTTAACATATTTTTTTTTGTAAATGATTGTAATCAGTTACTTGTACCCAGGATCTTGAAGACACCAATGTAGCTCACCAAACCGGAAGTAATCAAGCAATCATTTGCACCTGGAAACGTGCACTATATTGTTTTAAATCCTGTTTCATTGAGAGGTAACATTCTTCCACTCTGTGTAGCAACGGTAATATTACGCCTTTCGAGGGTAAAGACCACCATCCTTTGTTATGGACAGTCCCTTAATGATTAGTGAAATGTATTTTCTATTTCATGTTGTAGTGCTAGCTACCGCAAGACTTTCTTTATCATATAACTTAAGTATTGAAGCTAGTGGTTTTATGGAAAATAGTTGGAAAAGCATTTTGTCTACATTATTATGTCAAATTGTGCAGTCTAACTCTGTTTTTTTTTTTTTTTTTTTTTTTTGTAAATGATCATATCAAGTTAGTATTTTTCTAGAACACATTAACGCAAAAAGTTTTTAACTCTCTTCGTGACTACAGAAACAATTTATCTTGTGCCATGAAAGTCATAAACACTTAATTTCTGCCCATATTCCCTGTGTCATATTCACATGAAGTAGTAACGAATGCTGACTTCGACCGACTTTATGGGGGACTTTATACAGTGATATCGTTGCACATATGTGTTTTTATAAAATGCAAGTTTAGATCCTCTTCCAGATAGTTTCCTGAGTGTTTGCTGTTTAACGTTTTTTTTATTTATGTCCTATAGTCATATATTGCAATGTTTCATAATTCTCCCCATCTGCCCATAAGCTAGTCCCTGACTCTGCTTAAGGTCAACTTTGGCAGGATTGTATTGAGTTTAGTCGTATACAAATCGTATGTTTAAAATAAGATATTCAAATCAGCCATAATCCTCGTGAGTAATATTCTTTATAGGCGATCCAATATTTTGCCGCAATTATACTGACTCTCACAGAATATAAAAGCTTCTTCATTTTGTGAAAAAAACGAAGTTCATTGTTCCTCTTGGTAGCTGCACAAAATAGCTTTATTTGCAAAAAGAGAAAAAAAAAACAGAGTCGGATACTGCTAGAGGGAGTCCATACCACCTCCTCACATGTGAAAAACTTTAAGCTACTGTGTGTTATTTAACAGCTACATAGTTACATGTCTATTTGATAATAGACAAGTGAATAGTAATTACAACTCAACTCCGGCAAATGGAAAGCTTTCAAACTAAAGGCTTGTAAGAGAATGACAACACACCTTCAGTACTTCTATTTATGTATCTTTTATTATGTTCTGTACCCGGACGGTACAGTGTAAAAGTCAACTTCCAGGGCCATGACCTGTTGTTGGATCGGGAACAGGTGGGACAGGTGCCCTTTGGATTGCCAACCGTAAATAAAAGTTGGCCAAATTTGAGAAAAAATATACTAAAATGTGAAATTTCCCCGTCCTAATTATGATTTTAAGCCACTCAAAACTTGGAAAGTGGCATTTAAGAGTCCCTATTTTCTTCTTGAGGAGGTCCCTTTACCCCGCCGTTGACTCTTCCTTATATGGGTTACCTATCCTGACGAATTAACCCTCTTAATCCTACATGATACACAAGATGAATACCCCTGAAGCATACACGTAGGCTAAAGATTTTTTCTTATGCGTTTCTAATGCGTTTATAAAATAACCCGTGATTACCATAAGCTAAAAGCATAACTGCGTAACTAATAGAGCTTGTAGAGTAAGTTTTAATTTTAATCAAATTTACCCTTCCTTCTTGAATTCTAATTTAATCTAAAGCATAAAATCTAAATATAAGGAATATTTACATCCTACTTCCAAGGTCCAAAATCTGCATTTAACCCCCATCTGGAAAACATTTTGACCAAAACTTTCCCTATAAGGTCTACGCTCTACGTCTCAGTGCAAACCGGTGGTAGCTTTTTCATGGGAGCACTAAGAGGAATCAGCCGGAACTGGACACCATCCTTGTAGAGGTTTCATGCCACAGCTGAAAAATTCTGTAAATAAATAGAATTTCTAATCACATAATCTGTTCACCAAAAATTTCACCTTGGACCACTTTCGCCTGTTGTGTTGTAGTATGATGTCATGCACGATTTACGAAACCCCAGTCTCCCAGAACACCCATTTCCGTCAGTACGGCGCACTCCCGCCATCCGGGCCAGTAAATTGTTGTGTCCAACCAATAGCATGGACCCCGAATCGACCTTATGATCTCCAAAAATGTACGAGGGAAGCAGGGTTGTGAGGGAGTTCCAACGGGTTTGTCCAAGATTGTCTCAATTTAATAAGGTCTCGAGTTGGAGCTAGAGGTGGGATATTTCATGAATTTGCACAAAGTGAAAACAACCGGGCGCTGGTAACAGCCCGTGACGTCTTTTCGCAAATACAGTAGTCAGATCACTATGTATAAAATTTTGACATTATTACTTGGGGCTCTGTTGCGGAATTTCACAAATGACAACGAAGGGCGGTACTTTGCCGACGCCAAGTGCACACGGCGTCTAACAAAATCAACAGTTTGCTTAAAAATGAGATCACATTAGCCCCTAAACGGTAAATTATCAATATGAACGGAACCTTTTCACAGATCCATTCGGTTTCTACTTAGTAGTGGGCAATTTTTAGTACAAGCAGTCAACCATGGTAGATCTAATCTGCATATAGTAACGAATAAAGTTAGGGGGCTGGCACGTGTGAAAATCATTTTTTGGGTCATTTTTGGCCTTTTTTTGGCAAAAGTATGATTTTCATGATTTTGTGTATTTCATATTTCCAAATAATTTACTATCCGGAAAGTGTAAATTTTAGTCAATTTGAACCCTACCATGGTCAATATTGACAAAACAAAGTTACAAACACAAGGAAAATAAAGACATACTATAGCAAATAATGCCTGATATCTCAAAATAATGTTACGATGATGTACATTTTTTTCTATGTTAAAAATCTTTTCTTATGAGAACAAGAACAGTTCAATATTGACCCAAAACCTACCAATACATTTTCATACTTTAGTCATTTGTGATAAAGTGAAAATTTTGACCTTCAATGATCATAAATCCCCAAAATTTTCCCTGAAAAAGTATTAAATTGATAATTTTGTCAAAAAAAGAACATTTTCAAATGTGATGTTTGTGTAAAGCCTAAATATATACCAGCTAACTTTATTGATTTTGAGTTAATTTAGATTTCCTTGCAGTCATTGTGAAGAAAAGTAACAAATAACAATAAAAGTCATTTTTTGCCCATTTTTGACCATTTTGAGGCAAAAATAAGATTTTTGAGATTTTGATGTATTTCATATTTGTCAAAATTACACTACCAGAAAAATATGATATTTATTGATTGCACCTTTAATTTGGTCAATATTGACAAGATAAAGGTACAAAAACAAGGAAAATTAAAGACTTTCCATTGTGGAAAATGCCATTATATCAAAATGAAGTTAAAAATGATGTCAGGATAAGTAATTCTTGGGTTCTACAAGTTTTTTTTTTTTTATACGGGATGTTTGTAAAGCATAGGAACAGTTAGAAAAAAATTAATTCAAAAATCCTTATGGCACATAGCAGCATCTTTAGGTGCATACCAGCCAGTGGCGGAGCTACCATATGGTCAGAGGGGGGTCCCCCCCGATGGACTCAAATCGACCGTCGGCGCCCTTTTGGGCTTTTACCGTATTGAGCATAGAGTATTTAGCTACTTCGAAGCGCCCCTACAGGCCATTCTCGACCCTTCGGAAAGAATTCCCTTTCTCAACGTACTTCAAGCCCCCCCCCCCCACAGGCCATCCTCGCCCCCTCTAACCGAGTTTACTTTCTCCGCCACAGATACCAGTCTGTTATTTCATCACAAAAAAGCACAAAATATGTAATTTATGTCAAAAGAAGCATTTTTGTAAATGTTTAAGTATTGTATAATTAAATACTAGCTGTACCAGCTCATCCAGTGCCGTAGTATGATTAAAATTCGACTTGATTTACCTTATTTTGGAGACAGTGTGAAAAAATAAACTTTACAGATGTGCTAAGTGGGTGCCTTGTTCTGGTGTTCTGGTAGGGGAAGATTGTCCCCTCTTAGGGAACTTTTTCACTTTCGCCATGTAACCTTTAGCGTACACAAGAAAGTGTAGTTCTTCACAGCGATCATTCACCCGATCACGTAACCTCTAATACAGGTGGGGCTCTGACCCGCGGGCCGTATACGGCCAGTGAGACCAGTGGCGTCCCGCCAATTGGGTCCCAAGGGGCACAAGCCCCCAAATTTTGTCAAGGCTGTCAAAAACTTTTGTCTGAAAATGCATTTGTAAACCCTTCACATGTCAAGTCAATATAAGAAGTTAACTGTTTTTGAAAAATATAGCTCAATGGAGTTATGTTTACCCCACTAGCATGGTTAGTTCAAGTTGCTGGGAAAGGCTGTTCTTCCAATTCATGCAAGTTATCTTTGGTTGGAAGGGGTGCTATGTGGACAAAATGGTGAGATGGTGATAATTAATCTTTTCCGACTAAAAAGTATGAGCCCCCTGCCAATTGTCCTGTAATGGTTGCAGATTTTTCACACGGAAGTGCATCAAAGACGACATATCGGGATTGGTAATGCCATTGAATACAGTATTTGAAAATATTTGTCATCCTAAGCTCATATCGGCTGAAATTTAATGTCAAATATACATAGCATTACAACTGGTAAGAAAATTCGTTGTGGACGAGCATGTCCCAAGCACGCCTGAGCGACCTGATGGTGTTGGCGACGCATCCTGACCGAGTGAAATCATGAAAGCAGGCTGCAGTTAATTCGTTCTGGAACTTAAATCAGCGACGTTAAAGGAGAACAGTGTCAGCAATAAATTTCTTGTAGGCCTACGAGGTAATGGCCGACTGCATGGTCAAGTGGTTAGAACATCCAACCTGCAGCCGGAAGGACTGGGGTTCGAGACCTGGCCGGGTCATACCAAAGACTTTAAAAATGGAACCTACTGCCATTGTGCTTGGTGCTCAGCATAAGCAATGGAGTAGGGAAAACAAGCTAGTGAGCCACAACTGGAAAAAAAGGCCATGGCCGGCCCGACTTAAACCACTTGGTTAGAAACTGAGCAGTTAAATCTCATCTAACTCAGATCTAACTCTACGAGGAACTGGGATTTTTGCTGACAGAGGAGGGATGATGGCAACTTTGTGGTTATTAATAGTCGATTATCCGTTAATCGAAGCGTTTAACGATTATTGACTGATAACTAAAGAACCAAGTGTGCCATCGATACAGCCGTCGTTGAACAATGTTATGTATAGGTAGTCCCACGGTAAGTTCAAACCGTTACCTTTAGCAAGAAAACTTTATCAATACCAGTAAATTTTCTAAAACAAACATGGTAAAATTTGTAATCATTTTTCAAAGTACGGAAAGTTAAGATAAATACAGTGGACAGAGACCACGGAACCCCCTGTGGACTTCACCATAAGTAATGAAACAAGTCTGCTAAAAGGTACAGCAGGATAAATTTTCTTCATGAGCTGATGGGTAGTTTTCGAAAAAATTAAAAAAAAATAATCAGTTCAAAAACAGTCACAATTACTAATATAAATGCAAAATAACCTGGAAAATAATCAGTTAGTTATCGCACATATTGAAGTTTTGACCAAGGTTCCGCTTCTTTCGCCTTTCCTTATCAATTTTTTTTCCCACGATGCCGCTTTTTCCTTCACCCAGTCATCATTTCTCACCCACCCCCTGAAAAAAATTGTTTTTGCACGACGCCCCTGAGCGAGACCATTTCATCCGGCCCGCAAGACAATTCATAAGTGACAATTCAGAAATACCAGAAAACTGACAACAATCTCTTAGCCCACGGTACGAACCGTTTATACTACTTATGCAGAACCACTTTCCGGGTATTTCACACAAATCTGCTGGGAAACACTACTATTATAATTATTACTAAAAATCCCAATGTGCACAATGTAACATGCCAACCCTTTCGTAAGACATTAATCGGGTGCCGAATCCCTGTACTTAGGTAACGGAAGCAACTGTGAGTCACGGTGCTTGGCCGTCCAACCAAAGACTGTCGGTAAAACCATCATTCCCCCTCCCATTATAAGAGTTAAACTATTAACGTAAGGGGATCTTATTTGAATAGATTGTTTTTGCAATGTAAAATGAAGTAAAATAATTGCCTGAAAAGCCTTTAAAATCTTTTTGCGCTGTCATATAACTATTTATGTCAAATGATTTTATTCAAATAGGGCATGTGTTACATAGTCTGATTATTGCAAAATCCTGTGCAACCTGTGTGATTATCCAACCTCTTTTAACCCTCAAACCTGCTGCATCACGAAGAAATTGACTGGCCATTAGTCATGGCTATTATGAAACAAAAGGGAAAACTGTGGTTTCTATATCTGAGTGGTTCGTAGTCACTACAGTACTACCAGTAATTAATTAATTGTTACGTAAAATGTAGGTTAACATTGATGAAACACTTGTAAAAGTGCTATTTTGGAGCGCTTTAGGCGCATTCATCTAAAACCCAATATGTCTCATTTTGATTTTCATAACACAAAGTCGGAGTATATATAGGCCAAATTACTGAAAATATTAGAACCTGTATGATAATTCACCCACTTCTGTTCCATCAAACCCGCTGCATCATGAGAATTGGACCATTTGTTACTCTGAATAAGGCCATTTTGAATAAAAGAAACAGACAAAATTCCGTTTTACAGTCTGCTAATAGTGCAAATTCAAAGCTATTTGTGGACAGTCACAAATGCTTTTTTCATTGTGTTCACAATGCTGTATATACCAGGAGCCTCCCAGGGCTTTCCCCATGTACTTTAAGTCACAGAGAACCACTGAAAGTGGGCCCTATGGCTGAACCCACTGTCGAAGATGGCCTTGTGCTGTTTTGTGAGCGCGACTCATGTAATTAGATCAACATAGACTTTGCATGTAGCTGTCAAATAGAAAAAAAATGCACCAATGTTGAATTATGATTGATGCACGGGAAACTATTTTTCCCGGTTGAAAATGTATTTTGAGATAGAAGCAAATTTTTATAATAAATAGTCTTTTATTTTCTTTGTTTTTTGCACCTTTATCTTGTCAATATTGACCAAATTAAAGGTGCAATCAACTAAGCATCATTTTTTTCTGGTAGTGTAATTTTGACAAATATGAAATACATCAAAATCTCAAAAATCTTATTTTTGCCCCAAAATGGTCAAAAATGGACAAAAAATGACTTTTATTGTTATTTGTTACTTTTCTTCACAATGACTGCAAGGAAATCTAAATTAACTCAAAATCAATAAAGTTAGCTGGTACTTATTTAGGCTTTACAAAAACATCACATTTGAAAATGTTCTTTTTTGGCAAAATTATCAATTTAATACTTTTTCAGGGAAAATTTTGGGGATTTATGATCATTGAAGGTCAAAATTTTCACTTTGTCACAAATGACTAAAGTATGAAAATGTATTGGTGGGTTTTGGGTCAATATTGAACTGTTCTTGTTCTCATAAGAAAAGATTTTTAACATAGAAAAAATGTACATCATCGTAACATTATTTTGAGATATCAGGCATTATTTGCTATAGTATGTCTTTATTTTCCTTGTGTTTGTAACTTTGTTTTGTCAATATTGACCATGGTAGGGTTCAAATTGACTAAAATTTACACTTTCCGGATAGTAAATTATTTGGAAATATGAAATACACAAAAATCATGAAAATCATACTTTTGCCAAAAAAGGCCAAAAATGACCCAAAAAATGATTTTCACACGTGCCAGCCCCCTAACGTTATTCGTTGCTATATGTAGATTAGATCTAGCATGGTTGACTGTCGTGAGCACTTGGCGTCGGCAAAGTACCGCCCTTCGTTGTGATTTGTGAAATTCCGCAACAGAGCCCCAAGTAATAATGTCAAAATTTTATACATAGTGATCTGACTACTGTATTTGCGAAAAGACGTCACGGGCTGTTACCAGCGCCCGGTTGTTTTCACTTTGTGCAAATTCATGAAATATCCCACCTCCATCTCCAACTCGAGACCTTATTAAATTGAGACAATCTTGGACAAACCCGTTGGAACTCCCTCGCAACCCTGCTTTCCTCGTACATTTTTGGAGATTATAAGGTCGATTCGATTCGGGGTCCATGCTATTGGTTGGACACAACAATTGTTTTTTGTTACTTTTCTACATAATGGCTGCAAGTCAATATAAATTAAAACAAATTCAATAATGCCAGCTGGTATTTAATTAGGCTTACCAAAACATCACATTTAAAAATGTTCTTTTCTTGGCAAAATTATCAATTTAGTACTTTTAAGGGAAAATTATAGGGTTTTATGATCATTGAAGGTCAAAATTTTGACTTTATCACAAATGACTAACGCAAGGATATGTACTGGAGGGCTTTTGAGTCAATATTGAACTGTTCTTGTTCTCATAGGAAAAGATTTCTAACATAGAAAATAATGTACATCATCGTTACATTATTTTGAGATACCAGGCATTATCTGCTATAGTATGTCTTTATTTTCTTTGTTTTTGTAACTTTGTTTTGTCAATAGTGACCATAGTAGGGTTCAAATTGACTAAAATTTACACTTTCCTGATAGTAAATTATTTGGAAATATGAGACACACAAAAATCATGAAAATCATATTTTTGCCCAAAAATGACCCAAAAAATGATTTTCACAGGTACCAGCCCCCATAACTTTATTCGTTAATTTATGTAGATTAGATCTAGCATGCTGACCGCTTGTACTAAAAAATGCCCACATAACTTTTTTTTAAGCCTTTTCAGGCCAATGGCTGGCCTACCAACTTGGAAGGAACGAGTTTTACGTGAAAGACTTATCTATTGGATCAAGCACGCGCTCCACGTGCTCCCCCCCCCCCCCCCCCCGTAGCTACGCAACTAAATTCAGGCAATATGTAAAAAGAACATAAATCGCTGATAATGTTTTGGTGATACTTTTTGATATGCACTGTATGTTGCTTTAAAAAGGTGGGAGGAATACGTTACTCGCTTCGAAACAGTTATTATCCTACTCTTGTACATGAAGGATCAATTCATTCATCTTAAACAGAGACAGAAAATGCTTACCTTCACTGTGTCCTACAATTACATATGTCTTGAGTGATCATCATACCACTGGAAACAATGTTCATGAAGAAAAGGTATTCTTATTTAATCTGTAGGATTGAAAATTTACTTATATTACAATTTGATATTCAAGTGGTGGTAGTGTATTCAATTTCATTTCAAGAACTTTAAAATATACTACCATCTTATATCCAATTTTTCTGTTATCATTTTATACACAGTCTTGCGTACACAGTGAAAATGTTAAATCAGGACATTGGTATTAGTTGAGTTTGAAGTCACAAAAGAACAATGTTGAGTAAACTAGCCTACCTGAGTCAGCTGCTATCTTTTCTCTCTGTCTCTCTCTCCCTCTTGGTAATTACATAAAATAGACAAATTTGACAAAATACCTTATGAATTGTAGGTTCCAGTGCAGTTTCCAAAACACCGAAAAATCCTACGGTGGGTAATTGGAACATATTCTTTGTTTAAAGACCACAAAACTTCAAGGAAAGTCTAAATGTAGTCAGTTTTAAGAAGGGTTATGTTGCTAGCAAAGAACACTGTTAGAACTGTTTGAAAGCCTATCATTTCCAAGTAAAAACAGTACATTCCCTTTGTAAGGTTCTATTCGAAGAAAGCAGGTTTGGACAACATTGCTGTATCTTTTCACCACTGTCGTAGGTGTATCATCCTCTGTAAGGTTCATTTTCGATGATCTGTATCCGTCGCAGGTAAAGGATCCTTCGTAACTTAAGTAGTAATAAAATAATATTGTTCAAAACATCAAAGTTTGCCACCTTCTCATGACAGTCTTTGGTCACCAACACAAATGTCCCTCTGTTTACCATCGCAAACGTACTTACACCCATGAAACAACAATTTTCACGTAATTGTACCTGTGACATAATAGGTAAATTCACTTTCTTGTTGAAAACACCTACAATTCCTTGTTTTATGAATTTTTGTAGTTCTCATATTATAATCAGCATAGGTGGCTGATTTAAAGTGCGGGAAAAATAAAGTATGGGTTGACGTAGGGCTGTGATGACATTATTGTTTCAACGTACGAATTCTGGCAATATGGAGAGTTTGAAATTTGTATTTTGAGTGTTACAGTTCAAAATAAAGCCTTTAGGATACAACATTTATCCATCACGGGAGACTCATCCATAGTTGTCTCAACGAAGCATTGTTATGAAAAACCTGTTTTAATAGTTCATTTAGTGTAACCATGTAGCTATTACGGACGGAGTGAAAGCAGATCTCTTCAAATACAATAAAACACTCATCTAATCCGTTCAATCAAAGACCACCTCCCCCTCCCCAATCTCCTCGCCTTTCAGAAGTTTTGTTCACGTATTCCGGTTTTATTACCGAAATCGTCTTTGGCATTTCCTTTGAAGAACCATCATGAATTCCGACACTGAGCTGTGTTTGTGACACTATGCTTAAACAAACGGCTGTTTTTACATTTTTAAGCTTCATGAATATTCACTGCTAGAATCAAACTCTGGATGTGCAGTTCTTCATCGTCAGAGCTTCAGTTTGAAGTGGATGCTCAGTTTTTGTCCCATTTATTATCATTTTAAAGGTGAAAGCACCGTCAAATTTGGTGATATTGTTGGAAAATTAGCGTCCTTTGTTAAAAAAGAAACCTATGTGTCTGAAAAATGTTCCAGAATCTTTCCGAAAGATTTTGGAGATTTTCCAAAGGTTTCCTTAACACAGGGGTTGATTGAGCGGAAAGATAGTTGCGTCACCTTCACTGCGGCATGCCCCTTGAATGTGTGCAGGTGCGTTCTTTTCTGGCAAATTTTGTTTAAACTCTGCTACTTTTTTTGCGTTTTGAAGGTTACAATTTCCTATGCACTACACAGTGTATTAAAGGTCCAGTGACATGAAAATTACATAGTTGGCTATTTGATGTATTAAATATACATAACTATTACATATATGCATTAAATATACACGAAATAGCCGCATTTCCATTACAATTCATCAGATATTGACCATTTTACAGGTTAATTTTTACGTGTCATGAATAAACAGGAGCTTATTATGCAACTATGATACGTCAAAAGATGGACATACCATATGTGGCTAATGCTAGCCTTTGCTTTTCAACCTTAATTTCAATGAAACTGGTAGCATTGTTGTTCCCTGAGGGGTAATTATGAAAATTAAAATTGTATCCTTGAGAATTATTAATTTCACTCACCGAACTGTAAACTATCTGATCAGTAATTGAGAGAAAATTTATGTAGGGTGAACAACACTGTTCAACACTCAACATCATTATCTTGCGTAGGCAATGAGTTACTTCAGAAACAATCAAACTTTGAAGACGTATATTTTGAGAACGGTTAGTGGTTTTGAGATAACAACCAAACGGATTTATTATTGGAGGATTTAATTTTCTAACTGGCAAATTGAAACAGCTGTTTTTGGTGGCATGTCACCAGACCTTTAACAGATGACATTCACACTGACTGTGAAGAGCTGTCTTTATCTATTACGCACTAATTCTTTGCACAGTGTAAGTAAACCCTTGAGGGTATTCACCGCTCATTTCTCTTAGCATGTCGGAACCCATTATGACTTCAAAGGAAGTTTCTCTGTTTTTACTCCAACCGTAATAGCTCCATGGTGTAACCTACGAAGCATCAGTATCGCATGGCAAGTCTTTCTCTTTTGAATTCCTTTTTCCTGCAATGTGAAAAGGTTACAATTCCAACTTGTCTCTTTAGATGGCAACCCACTTATGCTACACGCAGAATTTAAGAGACACGTTTTTGTTCTAAAATACAATTTCCCGCAATCTACATGAAGGTTCAAAGGACTTCCCCACGGAAGGTGTCAAGCCACGTATTTACTTTATGGGTTAATTTTGTGATGTGTTAAAAAACGAATCAAAGTACTGATTATGCAAAACAAAAGAAAATGGAAGGTCTTTTAGGTTTTTTTTTTTGCATTATATCATCATTCTGCGATGCACGCTGTTTTGCATGAAATTAAAAGGCATAAACCATCATCAGTCATGCATATCTCAGATTATCAGTTATCGTAATGCACATATTTGAAGTTAGTGTGAGACGCCTTCTTGTGGGCTTTCTTATGAGAGGTAGATTCGCACCTGTTGAAAACTTTTACATGAGTATTCAAATTTTCTGTGATTGAGGTAATTTTAATGTCATATTCACTCTCTTTCTAGCGAACCCAGCGTAATAGCCGTAGAATGGAAATGACAAAATAATATGTGTTTAAGTTAGCCATGTCCTGCAATCTATGGAACTGAATAGGCCATTTTTTCTTTAGAAAGCTTTTCTGACTATGTCCACCTTTATGGTAGACGTCGAGTAAGTTATTATTATTATTATTATTATTATTGTTATTATTATTATTATTATTATTATTATTATTATTATTATTATTATTATT
>WURT03066864.1:0-13613 GCA_009936505.3 Holothuria glaberrima
GACATATACCAATTTAAATCGACATATACCAATTTAAATCGACATATACCAATTTAATTCGACATATACCAGTTTAATTCGACAAATACCAGTTAAAATTGATATGTACCAATTTAATTCGACATATACCAATTTCAAATTGACATATACCAATTTCGATCGACATATACCAGTTAAAATTGACATATACCGATTTAATTCGACAGATACCGATTTAAATTGACATATACCGGTTTTATTCGACACATACCAATTTGAATCGACATATACCAGTTTAAATCGACATATGCCAATTTAATTTGACATATACCAGTTTAAATCGGCTAAACCAGTTTACCTTATTAACATATTTGATATCCTGATTTCGCAATCTCTGCAAGATGTATGCTCTTTGCCATACCGGTATAGGTTTGCGGTTTCGCATGCTATGAGTTGATCATTGTCATGGCGGTACATCACCAGACAAAACTAGTGCAAAAAATTAAAAGGCAACAGCAGTAACGTTAGTTGTAAACACGTATGGAACCTACAGGATATCCGCTCTAGCATAATAAACTTTATTACGCTTCGCCTAGCTAGCTCTGAATACAGTAGGACTAGTCTGCTTATTAAACTTCATAGTTTAGTAAGACGTCGAGATGAACACCTGTAGCTGGTCAAGCTGGAAGCTATTTGGTTTATTGTGCTATGTACACTTTGAAGTTTTCTAGCAGACTTGGCACACTGTAGTTGATTATGCTGGAGTGTATGCGATGGATGTGTACGTAAGTAATGTGTTTTCAACTAACGACACCTCTGGCCGATCAAGAGGGCGTACCGTGGGTGCACGTGAATCCCCCAAAATTTCCAAGATTAAAATTTCATGTACTAAGGTGAACCATATGTGACAATTCAATTAGTACTAATTAAAATCACTCTTGTGTACCATGTTGCCTACAATGTTAGGACTGTCTCCTTATTATTACCCCACCCAGGCCCGCAATGGAGTTACCCTACCACTGCTAGCTGCATAAGCTTACCCTACTACTGCTAGCAGTGGCGCCGGCACGGGGGAATGGGGCGGCTACGCTCCTCCCAATTGATTTCCAAAATTTGTTTCGAAAATTTTAAAATAAGCCACATGGCGTTTAAGCCATAGATTTCTGTAGGGGTAGGGTGAGGTGTGTTGCTGACTGAAAGATGAATTTTTTTTAATCGCCTTTTATCATTAGTCGCTCTCAAACTCTCAAAATTCTCGCAAATGCGACTAAAAGTACTGAGAATTTCGCGCACCCCGCCCGCGTGCAGCCTCACCGCATGACTTTATTTACTATCATACCATCTCAAACATATTAGCATTGTTCAGTGGTGAGTTCTACAACTATGTTGATTGTTTTGTGCATAAAATTTATTAAGGAAGAACAAAGCATTGCAAGAATGCAAAGTAGTGGAATTCAGGGAAGACAAATTTTATGACAATTGAAAGCGGCTTGGACTATATGAACTACTAGACAGAAGACTCGCCTTTTAATTGGCGGATACATTTTGCTCAGAATTTAAAGTGTCTCAGTGCAAAGTCTGCCTTACCTAAAGATTTTTTTCAAGGGGAGGAGTTGTTACCCCTTCACTCAGATAACACACCTTTCATTTGCAGTCTACCAAAAGTAAGAACTCACTTAATTGTAAAATTTTCCCAATAAATGATCAGTTCAAAAATTTGTCAAAGATAGCACCATTTTGAATCAAAGCCATCTTAAATGAATAAAAATTTCCCAAAGGGGAGGTGCTGCTCCCCTGAGAACCCTCCCCCGGGACATCACCTGCACAAATTGAAAAACTACCACCAATGCGAATATGCACAATTTACATACTCGGGTGTATCAGAGGCAGGCTTCAAACATCATCTTCTATGGTGCCCCCCCCCCCAATCACCAACCTCTGGCGGCGAAAATGACTGCTATCTCCTGTCTAAAAGCTAGCACGTATAGACAAGCGTTTTATCCTTCCTTTTACTGTACTAATGTCCAAAGTTCGGATGAACCCTTGCTTCGTAATTTCGGACTCAAAACCAATTGTGCCTTTTATATTCTTTGAAGACATATCACTGTTGCTCTCCTAGTCACGGTTTTGATATGGAAACTCGAGCGCTATTCAGAGCACCCTTTATTTTATCTAAGTTCTTCAGACTGATGACACAATGGGTGAATCTAGTGCACCGCCAAAACAAAAATCCTTGATCCACCCCAGGACACTTAGTAACGTTAGTGCTCTTGCCTTTTAATTTTTGCGCGAGTTTCGTTAGGTTATGTGCCGAATGGCTATGATCAACGCAAAGCTGTACCGGTATGGCAAAGAGCATACATCTTGCAGAGATTGCGAAATCGGGATATCAAATATGTTAATAAGGTAAATTGGTATATGTCGAATGAAACTGGTATATGTCGATTTAAATTGGTATATGTCAAATTAAATTGGTGTATGTCGATTTAAATTGGTATATGTCGAATTAAATTGGTATATGTCGATTTAAATTGGTACATGTCGAATTAAATTGGTATATGTCGATTTAAATTAGTATATGTCGATCGAAATTGGTATATGTCGATTTAAACTAGTATATGTCCATTTTAACTGGTATATGTCGATTTAAATTGGTATATGTCGAATGAAACTGGTATATGTCGATTTAAATTGGTATACGTCGAATTGAATTGGTATATGTCGATTTAAATTGGTAAATGTCGAATGAAACTGGTATATGTTGAATTAAATCGGTATATGTCGATTCCCCGTGATATGACACTGATGGCCCGCCATACTCCTTGCTGTGTGAGGACATTGCATACAGTGGGGTCATTGTTCATCCATAAAGTTGCTATTTGGCTCATCACCACAAGATTGTTTTCCTGTTCTAGCTGGAGTGGTAGTGAAGTTATATTATCTTTGCTTACTTAAAGCATGTTAGAATTTGGAGTAATTTCAATTTTAAATGTACACAAATCAGCACTTTTTAGCAGCATTTAAACTTCAAATGGATGGTGTACTAAATGTTCATCCAATGCTTTGTTTTTTGCTTACAAATTTCATGGGGAAGGGAGAAAGGGGAGGGAGGGAGGGAAGGAGGAGGAAAGACATTTGATATCTTCTTCCCCTACTGGTTATGCCACTGTCCTACACAACTGGTCGCATTTATAATGCACTACGACTTTAGTTTCGGATTCCTGCAATTACGGGCAGTGTTAGGGATTCAGTGTGGACCATGATTGTGTTCAAGATGAATTAACAACTGAACAGGTAAGTAACATCAGAAGGGTTGAGTGACAGTAGCTATGCTACTCTAGTTATGAGTTTATTATTGGTGAGTCAGAGTTTACAAAGCTAGCTGATTTCTACTGATGTCTTCATTGTACTTTTCTGATTTCTAGGGAGGGATATCTCTCAGATACGTCTTTCTGGTGGTGATGATACCCATGAGGGCAGAGTGGAGGTATTTATGATGGGTATCTGGGGTACTGTGTGTGACAATAACTGGAACATTGATGATGCAAATGTAGTTTGTCAACAACTAGGCTTTGAAGGAGCTGCAGCTACTCTAAGAGCAAGTCGGTTTGGCCAAGCTGGAGGGGAAATTCACATCAGAAATCCTGTATGCTCTGGAAATGAAAACAGTGTATTTCAGTGTCCAGAGGCAGAAAATATAGAAACAGATTGTGATCACTCTAAGGACGTTGCAGTGGTCTGTGAGACAGCAGGTAAAAATGATATTCAATTTAAATTTATAGTTTATTGATTTCAACATAGAACAAACTACTGTGATACACAGATGAGGAAATCACCTCACAGGCACTAGAATAACAGGAAACTGTTAAAGTACATTAGTGATCCAAAGAGAAAGAGAAAAAAGAGGAGAATGGAGGGTATAAAGCATACATAGACATTCTTAAGAAATGGAGCTTGCAGTGGTATCCAAGTCCATATGGTTTGGGGGAAAAAATGGCTTACACTTGGAGGGACACATGCATTGATGCATTATATGTATCATGTCATTGTCAAACTTTTGCAGAAATAGTCGTTTGGTAACAGGGATGTTACATTTTATGTGGCATTGACCCTTCTTACCCCTTGTAGCTAGCCTGCAATTGTTTCATTGCGTAACCAAAAAAAAAAAAAATTTGACTCACTGTTTGTCTGACAAAGTTGGATGATCTTTCATTGTTTGACAGCCCACAAAACATCAGGGTCTCTGATCGAGTTTAGGAATTCTCCCACATCCCCCAAGCTGCAGAAAATCTAATTTTTAATGGTGATTTGGGAAATCCTGGCTGCCTGCATGTTAAGACATGTTATTTGGTGTAATTGGTGAATTATAATTGGTTATCTGGTTGCCTTCTGTCTCCGGAAGTTGTCCACCTCTCAGATTTTGGCCATTCAGGAAGTCAACCAGTTTTCTTTATTCAGCACATAAGCAGTGGTACAGAGAAAAAATCCTCCACCCGTCCCAGGCTTTTACCTGTAAAAGGCTGGGGGATACACTCACACCTGTCAGATGGAATTTTAAATGGCAAGCCTAGGGAGCAGGATTAGGAGCAATTCGTACACTCCCACTTTGTTAACCCCCTAAACTTTGTCAGAAAGAGAAAGCAATTCTGACCTTTGTTTACTCTCAGTTAATCTGGTATAGAATCTTCAATGACTCTAGAGGCTTTTTAATTCTAAGACCTTATACCTTGAGGAGCAATGTAGATTAAAAAAAGCATTTGACTTAAGTATCAGGACAGAGTATGCCAAAGATGGACAAATACCTAAATCAGACTTGCATGTTGTCATATTTGCTAACATTTTGGGACAGTGTCAATGAATATTTTAGCATATTAAGTTCAATGCACTATTATCATTTACACTTGTTGGTTGATTAGTATTGCAAAGTGCAAACGATTAAATTCCAATTTACCTTCCATGAAAGTATTAACACTACCTGTTCACATTTGTCCCATATCTGTTACTATATGAAAGTCTGAATACAGTTTTTATTGAATCTTTACAATTACATTATAGAATTTTGCATATTTACATCACTCAAGACACCTCCTGATTACATCATGTTGAAACCATCTAAAAGTCAGTTCTTGTTCTCATTACTACATGGCTCTCTAAAGTAAAAAGTCTTGTGTCAATTCAGGGTTGTTACTCACTTTGGGAGTAATTTCAGGTAGTTTGCCTGCAGTCGGAAATAGAAAGCAGGACTTTTATTGGGAAACACTGGAACTGGGTCAATTTAAAACTCCTGAAAGTGATAGTACCTAAAAATATTTTCAAAGACAAGGAACTACGATTAAAAGCCTGTTTTCTCTCTGGTTTTGTGATAAAAGTATTTTACAATGAGAGTGTGATGCATAGAAAGAAGTGGAAGGTGGATGAAAGGTTTGTTTGGGAAATGCTCATGATCCTTTACAAAAGAAGCAATGTCCTAATATCATTTAAAGCTATGAATAGATAATAATATTCACAGATATTGTTACCCTTGCTTTATAGTCATGTAGACAAAATTACATTGTGAGTTCCTTGTGTATTACATTAGATATCTACCAAACAAAGTGATAAATGTTAAAGAAGGCTCTTTGGTCAATCATTACCGGTGCTGTGGCCGAGTGGATAAAGGCGGTAGCATTTGAAGCGATGAAGCTTGGCACCTGGGAGGCTCTGGGTTTGATCCCTGGCCTGGTCAAAGTAAGGTGGGTTTTTCATCCAAGAGCTCTCTACGGTTTTCCCATCTGAACTGGCTTTTCAAATTTAAAAGAGACCAAATTTGTTCTAAAACTGTTGAGTTGGTTTGCCACCCGACATTAAGCTGTAATTCATAAGCCACATATAGACTTCTCCCACATCTGTGGTCCCTTAGCGTTGTAAAACAACTGCCCTTCAAGGCCTTCAAGGCCTGAATTACTTTGTAATGAGAGAATGTAATAACTAGGTCTGCATCTTTTTCAGTTCCTGGGGACATTCGCCTCAAAGACCAGAATGGGACAGCTGGCATTCTTCAGATTTATCTCAATGGCCTGTGGGGAGGTATCTGTGCTGATGACTTGTGGGACATAAGTGATGCCACAGTTGCCTGTCGGGAACTTGGCTTTGATGGTGTTTTAGGGTATCTTAGCCTCAGTGTAGGGTACCCAACCCATGCAGGAGCAGTGAGATGCAGTGGCTTGGAAGACAATATGAGAAGTTGCTCATATGAGATAACAGATTCCTGCAATGGAGGCTTACAAGCTGGAATCATCTGTCAGCTAGAAGGTTAGAAATTTATTAACTAATGTTGTATGTTTTTGGTTATTTAGGGTGTTCTATTACAAAATGTGAAAGCTTATCACCATTTTATGTGATTGCGGTTACATTTTGAAATTCAAAATGAGTACATCTATGTTTAGCAGAGACTTCAGAAAGTTTTTATTGTTCTGTTTCAGTGTAGGAGATAAATAGTTAATCGGCAGTGAAATCCACATTTATTCTCTCTCACCCTTGGTCTTTGTCATCCTGCTAATTGCTTAATTTTTGTTTGCAAAGTGATATCCTTAAATTTCTGTCTTGTACAGAGTTTGTGATCGCAGTGGGATTGCAAGAATTGCACATAAATATATTTGTAAGGAGAATTATCATACAGACTAAGGATGAACTTAATATTCTGCAAAATTTAAGAACTTTCTGTCTGTGTGTCAAGAATGATTCAATCTCACAAAATGCACTCACTAAATCAAGAGAAGTGTGATGTAGTTTGTCATGTAAGCATGGTGTTTTGTGCTCCAATTGCTCAGTAATATTGCCAACATGTAACTGTAGGTAATTGTGCAATGAGAGCTCAGTACCACAGTGTTATCGTACAGATTTTAAGGGGATCCGTTTTCTGTATAGCTGGATCAAACTTTTTTCACAGAAATACTAGGCCACCTGGCCAGCTAAGTTTGGTTTGTTTAGGCAGTAGGTATACAACATTCTATGGTAGCTAAACAACAAATGCAAGTAACTCAGAAGAAAACAAAATTTCCAATAGTAATTATGAAGGGCATGAAGTATTTAACAAATGCCTTATAGTGTTTTATGGAATGTATGCTCACTACAGAATTTGGGACATTTTTCAGTTTGGCCATCAGTCTTACCATGTGAGAATCTAGCATAGTCTGAAGGTGAACATCACTCCGGTTTTGATGTCCATACCACCTAATCGTCGGTTCGGATACTTCCAAGGCAAGACTACCTGAAACAAAGAATTGTACTCAGACCACCCAAAGACTAACAGGCATCAGTTTGGGGGGGGGGGTTGGCCAAACCATCCAAACTGATGAAACTCTCAGACCACCCTGAACCAACCCCCCCAAAAACTGAAACAGGTTTTCACAGAACACATATAGGGTCTGTAGTTTTTAAGATCTTCTCCATGGTATTAAAATATGAAAGCGCAAAATATACCGAGAAATATTCAGGAGATCAACATGGACTTTAAACAGTGCTTTCTTTGGTACACAGATGATAAAACCTATCTGGTTTTGGCCCTTTTATTCATTGGGGGTGGTAATTGGTCCTTTGATAAATTGCAATAAATTTATACCAATTGAATCATAGGTTTTTAGATTTCTTGGCTTTCCTTGACTTGGGTCAAAGAGAGTCAGACCACATAGCAGTCAGAACAAGACCAGCAAGACCACCCAAACCTTACTTCGGTTTTGGTTGGTTTAGATGGTCCTGTTTTGAGTGATCTATCAACACCTTTAGTACAGTCCTACTCATGTAGTGCTTACCGCAATGGAACTGAAATTTAAAATGAATAAAGGATTGTAAGCTTGAAATTTAGGACACATGTCTCAGGATTTAGAAGCTTATAACATTACCAACTTTAACAAAAAAAATTACACTACTAATTGAAAAAATTTATTGAAAACTGTTGCTAGTTGGGTATGTCTATGTTCAAAAGACCCTTTTTAGACAAATGAAAGATGTGTTGTGAAGTTATGTGATATTATTTTCAGTGTTTTAAACTAAAAGGGTGACTATTGTCCCAACTATTTTCCACAGAACTGCCCCGAGTTAGATTAGGTGGTACCTTCCAATCAAACATTGGTCGTGTAGAAGTTTACATGAATGGCCAATGGGGAAATGTGTGTGATGATGGATGGGGCTTGAATGAGGCAGATGTTGTTTGTCGAGAACTTGGTTTCCGTGGTGCTGAAGCTGCCCGAAGAGGCTCGCCATATGGTGATGGTTATGGTCCCATTCTGATGACCCAAGTACGTTGCCAAGGAGACTTAAATCTGCTAGCAAGCTGCTCCTTTACAACTGTTGGACTGTCTAATTGTAATGGCACTGCTGGGGTAGTTTGCACAGACATTGGTAAGTATGCACCTTAACTAAATACCATGGGGTTTGGTTAGGCAAGAAAAGCATGCACATAATCATAACATTCATGTGTCTGTAAGCTGACAGCAATATGACATATAAAAACAGGTTCTTAACGTAATACTAAACACCATTCAAAATCTATATCTCGTTCTTAATCCTATACCACATGGAACCTATGCCATTAATTTAAGGTGTCATTACAAATCCATGAAAAATGTGTGTGTGCATGTGTATTGGTATTTTCTGCAATGTGGTATATGATAGTTCTCTAACTTGTCAATAAGGTGATCCTGAATGAGATGTGTGAGGTTTGGTTATTTATTTTCTTTTTTTTTGGGGGGGGGGACTTCTGAGGGAGAGGTTTTAGGGGAAGGGAGACCCCCCTTTGAAAATTTTCTTTATTAAAGGTGTATACTTGGCGTATGTTTAAAGTGATGCCACCTTTGGCAAATTTTTTAGTCCCATAAAAAATTAGACAATTTTATCATCTGAAAACTTGTATTTTAGAAAAAAATTGAGATAAATTCTTTTTGGAGGATAGCTACCGTTGCTGGCTTTTGACAAAAGAAAACCCCTGGATGTGGCATCTGGTTTCTTATCTATTCACATTACATGTCAGATGAATAAAAGGTAGGAGGGGAGGGGAAGGGGATAGGTCAAATGTTGTGTGTTGCCTGTAGCTGTCCCCTGCTTTCCCCAAACTCTGGTAGAATAAGGAACCTCAGAAGTTTGACATTTTGAACTTCTACATATTGTATTTCATACATGAAATTACCCATAAATATTCTTGGAACTAGTAAGGTGCAAACTATTACATCAATCTCTTGCAGCACACATCTTTTCTTACTTAAGACTGGGTGGGGCTTGGGTTAAAAATTAATTTTGCCATGGGAGATTTTTTTTACGGAAAAAAAGAACCTCTGCAAAGAAGAATTGGGCTATTTTCACCCTCAATTCTTTTTGACCCTCTCCCCCTCCCATCACAACCAAGTCTAGTGTGTATGATGGATGAATTAAATAATGGAAATAAAAAAAATCGGAAGTGTGGACTACTTTTTGTTTTCTCCCTATTAATGACAATAGAATAAAAAGACTGTTTGGATGGACAAGTTTATGAAAATGTTTCATCATGAAGCAATAAGGGATTTTCACAAATGTGTGCCACATGAAGGTGATTAGTGATAAAATCAGGGAGGTGTTAGGAAGGAGATACAATGACCAACTCTGTCAGACAATATGTACTTGAAAATGATTTAATTCTTTTTCAGGCCCTGTCATTTAATTGACAAGTTTCTTTGTTCTTATTGTGAAGTTTCTATTGACTAAACCTTTTTATGATGATCTCCTTTCTTTTTCAAGTACTTCCGAAAGAAAGGTCATTATTTATACATGCTTTGAAGAAAGGTTTGTTTTTTGCCAAAGACCCAACTTTAATCAGGATTTCCAGTGAATCGACTGGAGACAACTGTTTAAAAATGTGCTTTTAATTGTGCCCCCACATTTGAAATATGTGACCTGCTGCCAACATTTTTCATGTCTATACATTTCTCTCAGTTTTCTCAAATTTTCCCATCATTAAGATACATATTCAAAAATAAAGTTGTAAAGAAATTCCCTGCTGACTTTAAATGAAATGATGTTTAGTGTGATGAATAACGATGAGTGGTTAAAATTAAACATTTTTGCATGATGGCTGGCAACGAAAAATTAACAAGTTCATTGTAAGGGGTGCACCTTCTGATTGTCATTCTGACAATGCATCACTGATCCTAGTTGATCTAGGTATTGAGGTAAGAATTTTGAGAAGAAAAGCAAGATTACTGTCGGAAACGAACATTGTTTCAAAGAGTCTATAGAAAGTAGGTTCTCCTTCCTTACACCTCCCTGGTTAAGTTAAGGTACATGTACAGTCTTAATATTAATATGAAGGTTCTCCTCTCATGCAATTTGTGCATTGCTGCAAGTTGTAGTGGTAAAAACCCATGTACAAACAAATGGTTATGGTGTGGTGTATAAATACACTTTTCAGCCAAAGCAATGCATTGAGGTCAATAATTGTATTTGTGGAAAAGGTCACCTGTTTTCCAAAAAAGCACTTTGCAATACAGTCAGCATTGGGATGTAATTTAAGCTTAACTGGAAATGAAATTTATCTTCATAAATGGACATAAGGAAAAACATATCATGTACTCATACAGCAGTATGTTATTTGTTGTATAAGCCCAAGCATATTGATGGCAAGGGCTAGTGAGATTAATACTTCTGTCAATTATCACATCGGCAGTTTCTTTTCAATGAATGTGTGTGGCTAAGAATATCGAATCAGCCCAGTCAAACTCTCAGCATAACTGTTATCAATTAGATATGAATTGTAGGTTGTGCAGGCAACACTCTTCGCAAGATGGCCATGTAGTTGCATGTCTTTGGGTTTGCACTTTTGAAGGAAAAACCTTTTGTGCTGCAACTGAAAGTGTAAGCCATGTGCTCATCATTTATTTTCCAATCTTGTTTTCTTACAGAAAATGGCGCCCTAAGGTTGGTGGGTGGAAGTAATCCTCAGGAGGGACGTGTGGAGATCTATGTCAGTCGTGAATGGGGAACTGTATGTGATGACTTTTGGGACTACTCAGATGCTGCTGTGGTATGCCGCCAGCTGGGTATTCCAGGGAGGGCCTCTGCAGTCACAGGGGCCTTGTTTGGACCTGGCTCTGGTCCGATAGTGATGGACGATGTTAGGTGTGTTGGTTCTGAGCAGACACTCTTGGAATGTCAGTACCTGGATAACTCCCTCCAGAACTGCAATCATGGAGAGGATGCAGGGGTTCGCTGTGGAGCAGCTGGCACGTTTGGTTTTTTACATTATCATAAAACTAATATCATGCAGTTGAAGCTCATTTTTTGGTTGTCCATCAGGCTAGGGTAGGTGACCACACTCAACTTCAAGTTGCAACAGCTGGCCAGGAGTGGAGAGGTGACTCTGCTTACTGAATAGCCGGAGAGTTCCGCGAGGCTAATTTTTCGTGATTCCGTAACTTGTACACATATTCATGGAGTGAAGCAATCGTGGTTGCACTTGTAAGGATCAACCAGCATAGTCTTGTACAGTATTACAGAAGTATTTTCGCTGGTCTTAAATTTGCAATTAGTTACTTGGCAGTGAAAAGGGCTAAAATTACAACCATGTGAAAATTTTCCACTATACAGTAGTTTCTCTCGAGTCATAAATCATGGAGAATAGTCAGGTTACCAGCTCGTTAAACTTTTTGTTTGTTCTAGTATCCTGTCTTATACTGATTCTGTTCCTGTAAATTGTATTTGTATTTTGTGTAGACGAAATAAATAATGAATGAATGAATGAATGAATGAAAAACATGCATTGACAAAAATCATGTTTTTGACTTTACATTTTGTGAATTGCAAGCTTTCAGTAGGAAACCTGTCGGTTTTTGCCTATTCTTTATTGGATCAAGCTTTCTCTTCTGTTGGCCACTATTCTTTTTTGCCGATGTCAGTTTGACACTTGAATTTTGAAAGCTTGTCAAATGTACTAGAAGCCTTTGCAGTAGCCACAGTTTCATCCTAAGAGTTGAGTTGCAATGCCATACTGAGTTACAACTCCAGCCACTGTTGCTGGATTAAAAAAAAATTGCAGTTGCCTCTAAAACCCATTGGCCACTCACCTGAAAATCCTGCAAACCTTATAGAGTGATATGGAAAGTCTTATTATCAGGAAGCAGTAGAAAATTAAATGGAATCAAATCATCATTGATTTTCACTGAGTGATGAATTATAGTGGTATTAAAGTTGGTGAAATATGAGAAAAAGTTTCACCTAAAATTTGTGTCTGCAACCTGCTTTTGTCACATTGTAGATGGCACAAGTGATCTTTCCTCCCATTTTAATGCACTGTTAGTGGTGTCTATTTGGAATTGGAAGGTATTATCAGAGAAGATGGATGGATATTGATGTCTTAATACAATAAGCTTAATATAGTTGTATGACGCTAATTGACCACAGATTTAGAGGTAGCCTATTGCTTCAAAGTTCCAACTTCTTTTGTAGTAATCAATATAGTGTCAGGTCTACCATGTATTGTTCTCATAAATGTGGAAGATTTTAATTTCGAAAAAACTGGTTAAGATCCAAAGACTGTTGGTGGACCAAAGATCCATATTGCCAGGACCACACCTGGAAGGAATCAATTTAAAGAATATTTTTTCCTTAAAATATGGATTTTTGATTTAGAAAAATGGAAACAAATTGTTTTCAAAATTTTAAGACTGGACTATTCATTAGATGGATCATATAAGAACAGATTTAATGAAAAGACTATTTCAAGAAACTTTGTCCTTTAAAATACTTATTTTGTGAGACTTAGAAATTTAAGACATCTGTAAATATCTGAGGCAACCAGAGCTTAACTTTACTCATTTAAAGAACTTTACCCCATTTGGTTAAAATTCTTAAGTTGGTCCTCAGACTGTAAATTTATAGTGTTGCAAGATTTGTCATCATACAATAGCAGATTGGTTGTGGGCTTCTTCACTCTGATGTATTTATTTCATAGCTCCATACTATTGGTAAAAGTGGAGTGTCAACTGCCAATTACAAAGTTAGAGAATTGATCCTGATGTTCAAAATCAATATTCCAACTAAAATCTGTATTTTTTTATAACCAAGCCTGTAGAGGTGTTTCACTGAGGTCATGTGATGGCGGGTCTCTTTGTTTTTTGGTTTCGATGAAAAGAGAAACCTATGCGGTCATGATGGCGTGTGTATGTATGTGTGTATGAACCCAACATTTCATACAAGGTGAGGACATTTTCTAGTCAAGATGAGGTCCTCAGATGTCAGAACAATCGATTTCAGGGGTCCTCAGGTGTTGAACAATAGACAATCTATTGTTAGGGTTAGGGTTAAGGAAGCAAACACAAAGGAAAGAACAATGAGGTCCTCTCCTTGATAGGAAAAAAAACCTGAATTTGTGTGTGTGTATGTTTGTATGTGTGCGTGTATGTATGTGTGTGTTTGTGACACTTCTTGTATACAAGATATCTCAAGAAGGGAAACTGAACATTCTCAAACTTTGTAGGTAGCTGATGCCCTACATTGAGATGAAGAACCCTATTGTTTTTGGTGGAGGTCAAAGGTCATCTGGGGTCACCAGAGGTCAAACTCTGAAAATCTTGTTTACACAATATCTCAAGGTAGGAAGCTTGGATAAATTTCATACTCAGTATGTGGAT
>WURT03066875.1:0-13612 GCA_009936505.3 Holothuria glaberrima
CAAAAGCAACAGCTTTTATCTTCTCAACACAATGCATCCACATACTAAGTATGAAATCTATCCAAGCTTCCTACCTTAAGATATCGCGTTAACAAGTTTTTCATTTTTTTACCCCTGGTGACCCCAGATGACCTTTGACCTCCCCAAAACAATAGGGCACACCTTCTGCCTATGATGCATCCATATACCAAGTTTAAGTTCAGACCATCTTTCCCTTGTTGAGTTACAGGGTACCGAAGCAAGCATCACAGACACACACACATACACACACACGCCAACCTGACTACATAGGTTCCTTTGCTAAAGCAAGGAACCAAAAATAAGTAAAATTTCCATTTAGTGTAGGCTTACATCAAAAATTTTTGCACGCTTTGCAATTTCACAGTTTTGCTGCATACTGCACTTTGGCACTTCTTGTTTATGATTTTTATTTTGTATTTTGAAATGTTCCACATAGATCTGACTGCAAACCATCTGAAAACATTACTGTGATTTTTTTCCTAGCTTTTACTGTTGAACTAACATCAGGCTAACAGGTTAATAGGAGCCCGTAGGCCTACTCAAATTTGTCAAAAATTCACAAAAAGCATTTATTAAGCAGAACAGCATGTCCATTAAGGAAGATACAGAAAATAAGAATGTACTCATAACAAGTATAGAAGTAAATTCCACTAATTGGGAAATATTACTGGTGGATGTTGCTTTCTCATGTGTGAAAAGCCCTTAAATATATTAAGCATTCAAATCCTTATTAAATACAAAATCAAAGCAGAAAATGAAAGATTTACAACAAAACATTTTGTTTCGTTTTACTTACAAGTGTCTGAAAACTGTTGTCACGACCATCGCCATTTGCTGACCTCACGACCTCCATCTCTGAAGTACAAGCATACACATCACTGTTTGGCTGTTAAACAAAATATAACATACTGTACTTCTCACAAATTGGTGTTGACAACAAAGGTTTTATGCATTTGTTACATGGAGTTTGAAAGGTGAAACAAGAATTTGGTGCAATAAAAATACTGTAAAGAATCATTCTGGCATTTCTGTAAAAATTTGGACATGTGGGTGAAAAATAAATTTTGCAGTGCCATTTTGTCAGTAGTCAAATTGTGTTGTCCACATATGCAAGGTTGTTAATCCATTATGACACCTTTTTAAATTTTCAATATTTCCAAGCCACTGGCATATGAGTTGGAATTATGTTGAAATGCAAATGTTGTAAACATTTTATTAATTTTCTTGTCCTTGATCTACTAGAAAATTGAAGAGCACTACTTAACTGATTTATTCACTTACCGCTTACATATGGAACTATCTAAAAATATTACAGTAACTTTTCTGAATAAACATTTGTAAGTAATGTTATTTCCAATACTACAAGCTGATGAAACACAAGGTTACCAAAATAGTAACTTCTTTCTCATACATAGGGCCACCAATTTTCCGCAATCACAGAAATTGCCACGGAATCACAGAATTTTAATATTTTTACGGAAAATCATGGAAACTTCGAAAATCACTCAAAATGCTATTGAAGTTTGCAATCGAGGTGGCAAAATAAAAAAGGTCTGAAAATTTGTGTGTCACAACACTGGAAGGCTCCCACCTTCAGTCTGATAGAAAACTGTTAAAAATTTACCCCTCCATTGTTTACTAACAAAAGATGGGGACTAACTATGAGTTGTGCATTAACAGTACTAGTAAGCTAGGCCTAGGCAAAGTTTTCCCACGATCCCACTGCCCGCACAGAACCAATGCTCATTGCTGTACTGTACTATACTGAGTGCGTCAGGCCAACGACATATAGTTTCACGTTCTGTTCTGTTGTTAATGATCGAGCCATCATAACGTTGTGACTTGACTGACATCACTTTCAATTGTGGAATAATTATTGGATTACAACCTGCATATTATTTGAATATTTTGTACGGATCTTTCACTGTATAAATGAACAAGGGACTGTCACTCAAACAATCGTACGCAAAGTTGTTTTGATTTTTACTGTCACTAAATATATGTGCAGAACTTAGGCTGGTGGTTAGATTTTATAGCATGGATAGGCTTCACTGTCCTTACACATAACTCAATGCAAAACGGGAAGTCACAGATTTGACAAATGGCTTGCACGGATTTTCACGGAAATTGGAATTGCTGAAACGGAAACTGACTCTTTTTTTCACAGAAAATCGGTGGCCCTACATACAGTACATCAAATAAGAGAATAATACATGTCCCATAAATGAATTTTCATTTCTCTCACCACCCTCATTGTGAAAACCAAGCAAAGAATCTTTGTGCACATGCCAAGTAGGTTAGGTGATGAAATTTGTAAAGTGAGTTACTGTACTATGTAACGTGAGCTACCATATGTAATGTGAGTTACTATACATACAATAGTAACCAAGCAAAGTTTACTACTCATTGGTAACAAGGGCTGACAGGTCTTAGTGCAGGCTTTATGTGACAAACAACAAAAAGGGGAAATTGGCCACATTTTTGGGATGAAATGCTTCATATAACGAAAAGTTTAAGATCACTCTCCACATGCTGAGTGTGGAGAACAGCCATGTTCACTTCAAGTTTTTTACAAATTTTGCAAAATGGCAAATAAGTTATAAATTATGATCATTTATGTCATAAAACTGCATACAGTATGTGTTTTTAAGGTTGCAAGTAATCAACAGATATTTTAAGAAACAGAAATTATTAGTTTGAACTGTTTTGTTTGCATTCCCAACACTGAAGTAGTAACACTTTACCCATATCGAAGGGAGTTTTACTTACAGTATCCTTTTACAGTACTTGAAGAGATTGAGGTCCTATTTGAAACTTATTATTACCAGTAATTTGCATTCTGTGTTACAGTATAGTGCTGGCTTTCAAATTCAAAAGAAACCAAAATTGATGTATATTGTTGAGTTGGTTAGCCACCCAATGTGAAAGTGTAATTCATAAGCCATGTGGGCTGTTTCCACATTTGTGGTCACTTAGCGTCATAAAACAACTGCCTTCAAGGCCATAAAACTTCTACTACTGTTGCTTGCAAAAATATTGCTTGAGTGACTCCAATATTTTTGGAGTCATGCAACTCGAGTTGCAACTACTGTGATCGGGCCACAGGTACCCCTACTGTGACATTGTAACTCTCGAACAGCTACTGTATAAACTGTCAATCATTATACCCATCAAAGAGTTAGTTTACACGAGTAGGCTTAACTACATGCTACTGTATTCAATGGCTGAGGTGTCAAACTACAAAAGCTGGAGAATGGCACCAGTCAACTTGTGATTGAAATCTAAAAGAGCTGATTGCGCTAAACTACTTCAATAAAATCTGCAAAATAAAACAAATGGTGACCCCGGTAACACTATTTAGTGCAATTTTTGTTCATATGTTTGACAGTACTATTCCCAAGAGGAAAGGGGTGGGGGAGGGGGGAAGAGGGTGGGTGATTCCAAGGAAAGAGGAGATGCTACTGTACCAGAGAGGAGTTAGGAAGGAGATACAATGACCAAATCTGCCAGACAATATGAACCTGAGAATGATTTAATTCTTTTCAGGCACCTTCATTTGATTGACATGTCTCTTTGTTCCTATTGTTATGTCTCTGTTGACTACGCCCTTTTATTGGTGATCTCCTCCTTTCCTTTCTAAGTAATCCCAAGACAAAGGTTATCATTTATAAATGCTTTGAAGTGATGTTTGTTTCCACCAATGACCAAACTTTAACCAGGATTTTCAGTAAAACAACTGCTAACAAATGTTTAAATAATGTACTTCAATTGTGCCCCCACGATTTAAATACTGCACATCACCTACAGGAAACATTATTTGAGCCTATACATTTCTCAAAGTTTTTAGCGAATTTTCCCATCATTTAAAAACATGTCCGAAGAGTAAACTGTTGAGAAATTCTTCGGTGACTTTAAATGAAATGATATTTAGTGTGAAAAATAACGACGAAAGTTACAAATTTCAAATTTTTGCATGACAGCTGGCAACGAAAGTAAACGAGTTCAACGCAAGGGGTGTGTCTTCTAATTGTTATTTTGACAATGCATAACTGATCCCAGTTGATCTGGGTGTACAGAAAAGAATTTTGAGAAGGAAGGCAACATTGCTTCAAAGAGTCTATAGAATGTTGGATCTTCCTTCCTAACACCTTTTTGATGCTACTTCACTCCTACCTGTAACAGGTGTCCTGACATTAAAGTAGAGCTGGCCATAAAAGTCAGTTCCTGAATGTATTGTTGAGGATGTCAAGAATGTGTTTCATAAAGTTTGCTCTGCAGTATACTATAGGAAGTTACCTACCCAGATCCCAGGGCTTGAAATAAGCTTCAAAAAGGGCACAGCCAAAATGAGCAAATTAGTTATCATACTGTAGGTCTATGTTATTTCATATAGGACATTTAGTGAGGGGCACCACAGCCATCATTTTTAGGGTCAGTTGGCCATGGCCATCTGTGTCATTGGTTATTTCGAGTCCAGGATCCCTGATCTCATTCAAAAGGGGGCAGAGTGGAGAATATATAACAGGGCACACATGCTCAAACAAAATACTGAGCTCTTATAGTTTGAAGCCTGTATGGCAAGTACGAGTTTGCTTTACAAACTAACAATAGGGTGATTGCATGTAACCATGCAGTTGATAAATAGACAAGATACAAACCACTGTTCACACATTGTACTTTGCAGTGTATAGAGTAAAAAAAAAATTCTTAGTGTTTAGAGTAAAAAATAATTCTTACAACTATAAATGATACAAAAATGTTGTTCTCATCTGTACCATCTAGTGCAGTTTTCAATTAATTTTCCCTCGTTTTACAGTTACTGTAGATACATGAGTAATAAAAATTCATGTACAGTATACATTGAGAATTATGTGATAATTACACACTGCACATACCATTCTTTCACTTTTTGAGAATCCAATTGCTATGTAGGTACTTGTTTGGCACTGTAGATTAATGAGAAGAGTGTCATCTTCCTGAAGACTCCAAGAAGAGAATGCGTCACAGCTACCAGCTTCATCAGGATTGCAATCAGCTGGGATCGTGAAACAACCTTTAGTGCGCCCACACTCACCATTATCCTGCAACAGAGTTTACAAAACAGATTACAAAACAGGAAGTGTACTGTATGTATAGAGTTTTACTGGACATTTTCAGTGTACATGTATATCAGGGTTTCTCCTGGGTTTAAGAGGGTGAGGTGGTATTAGTCAATGGGGATAATATGGTGCCAGCTTTGATACCAACAGTGAAGGAGAACTACTGTAGATCAGTATTTCTACAGCTGTTACAGTACAGTACATGTGGCAATTATAGCAAATTTCTCTGAGGTGGTGGCCAAAAACCGTGAGGTGGTAACCTCACAAAAACAATGCCAGGGGAAACCCTGCATACTGTATTAGGGATGGTTCTGTACCCACTTTTGTTCTGGCTGGGCCATTCTGATGGATAGTGACAATAACTGGGTTTTGCAATTAACAGTACTGTAGTTCCCTGCCAGGTCTTTGAAGAAATTTGGCTGGACATTTCTCAAAATCTAGCTAAAATTACTTCCATCATTAAAAGGTAGTGAAGATTGCATTACTGTAGCTTCCAGTGTTTACATAAGGTAGTTGGGATTGTGCAATTACTGCACTTTTCTCAATGCTGCAAGTTTACAGTAAGTCTTGTGCTGGATTTCCCACACTGCTTGTTATCACCAGCCACCTGTCTGCTTAGCTCTTAGAAAGCATCACAGTTGGTCTTGAGTAGAAATTTGTGCTATTCGTTTGATACAATAAAGAACTTAATGGAGAATGAACATGACTAGACCTAAATGCAGAGTCCATGGTTGCAGGATTGAGAACCTACAAATAACAGCAAGACTCACACATGTGCGTTCACAACCCAACATGTATTGATAGCACTCTATGAGCAAACTATGCCCTGTACAGTGTGTTCTCAAGAAAGTGTGCCATTTTTGTAAATCCAAATATGCCCCAACTAATTCCGATATGACTAGCAAAGTTATATAAACACTGCAAATAATATTTCGACCATGTTTTTATGACCAATGATGTGATAAACAATTAGTGTATACTTCTAAAGCCCAAATATGGTACACTACTCCTGAAATAAATGTTTTCATTGCCCAACCCTATCCAAAGCTTTTAACACTAAAGAGAACTCGGAAGGGAGCCTCTAACTACAGTATTTTGAGAGGTACAGGTATCAAAATTGCACAGGTGTTAAAAGCTCTCCAACAGCTATTTCTTTTATTTTTGTAAGCTCTACTTTTGTAACTACAGTATATACTGTAGGTATAGAGCGCTCATTCTGATTGCCTTTTCAGTTACTGAAACTAGGTCTTTGGCTATCCTAACCTGCATTATACAGGCCTACAGCATAAGTTACAGTATCAAGGTGTATGGATCCAATGGTGTCTCCCATGGTCATCAAGGAGATTTTTTTCCTTCACAAGGGGGGGGGGGGGATATCAACAATTTGCACCATAAAAATTGAACTTCTTCCTAACTGATTTTCCATGCAGCAGGCTGTGGGATATTCCCGCACACGATTTTGAAAACTTGCAAGATTGATGAGAACTGTGTGGGTATCACATGATCTCACTGCTTCATGCCAAAACTTAAGTTATGTTTCATCTCTCCAACAAGTACAGTAGTCAAACAATTGTACTGTATGATTGGTACTGCATGGACAAAGGTTTCATAGTGTAGGCAGGCTTTTACTCTTGTAGTGGTCAATATTTTTCGCAAGTTCATAGTAATGCTATTGCCACAGTCTATTTGCATAAGTCTATATTTTTTAATGATACCAACTATTTCCTATCTTTGCCATATTCATGCCATGGAAACAATATACTGTATTAAGTAGCCAAGCAAAGAATGTTCATCAAATTGGTATAAAAATAGTGTACAGTTAATGAGCGTGACCAAGCATTTTGATGAAAACAAGTTCCCAGGCATTTCCCAAAGTTCCACTTGCTTCAAGGTTACAAAATGTTACTGTATGTACATTACACAGTAATACTGGCAGATTGTTCCAAAATCCAACATTGTTTTTTGCTTTAACTCGTCTTTTTGACCTTCAAATTTGACACCAATAAAAGCACTGAATAGTGCTCACTGTAAAGTGAGCTTAAAACATGAAAGTACCTGCAAAAGTGTATGGATACTGTCTTGACTCCTGTGCAAGTACTGTACATTGTAATATCTTAACTAGACTCTCTGAGCAGTCTGCATCTATGACATCACTGATTTCCCATTATATGCAATGAACTATGTGTGAAATAATTTTTGCTTGAAAATTTCATCAATGAAAGCATTGAATAGTGCTCAAAGTAAAGTGAGCTTTACTGTGAATGTTATTGATAACTGTTTGCACCGGGAAGGAAATTCGTACCCGGGTACCCGACCGTAGGCATAACCTTGCAACATCTGACTTCAGTGTACTGTATGCACATACAATTCGTGACTCGACCCATTGGCCCCCGTTCTTTGATCAGATCGATCTGATGAGAACTATCAGGGGTCAAAACAAGCAGTCCAATACCAGGAGCTACTGTACTTTCTGCCAAAATTAAATCCTTGTCCATGGGCTTTCAGGCTGGACCAGGAGCTACTTTTGGTTTTGGATTTTCTTATTGTTTCTCCTTGCTGGCCAGTTTGAATACAGCCGGACCGTTATCTCTACGAAAAAATACGATCCGGACATATTTTTCTCAAGGAAACACTGTCTGGGCATTTAATGCGGGCGTCATTTACTTGAGAAAAATGTGCCCAGAAATTTTTACCAGGCGCTGTTTTCATGACAAAATAGTGCCCGGTGGTATCGTTTCCTGGCGCTATTTTCCAATCAACGGACGCGAATAATGCCTGAGCGCCCGCTGATTTTGAAGCCTGAACTATACATCACAATGCTTTACAAAAATTTACATCATTTTTGCCACTGATTAGTGCAGTTTAACAAAAGTAAGGTACGGAAACAGACTAAACACAACTTCATTTCAACTTTATCGTGAATTAGATGAGGAGAAAATTATTTTGTAAAATGTAATAACCGTGCAATTTCACCAAGATCAAAAGCAAATCAAAGGAAAACGCAACCCCAGGTAGTAATTCTCTACCCGGGTAGTAATATTGTCAGTTGGGTACCTGGGTACCTACATTAGTGCAAACACTAGTTCAAAATATCTGTAGAAGTGTTCAGATACTGTATTGACTTCTGTGCAGTAATATGTTCAAGACTTTCCAATGAGTCGGCTTCTATGACATCACTGATTTCCCACAATGCAAATGTACTGCCTGTGAAATACAGTAACCTCTGCTTGAAAATTCATAAATCTCCAAATGAAACATGCTATTTATGAGTACTAAATCACTGAAAGGGAGAAAAAAGTTCCCTAATTCAATGGGGAAGGTAAGAAGGAGCAAAACAGATCCTCCCCCCCCCCTCACATTCCTGGTGGGTGCATTCAGGAGTGATTTACAGTACACCTTGCTACATCTAGCAAGTAGGGGAACACTATGGAGAACTTCTGCTTGGACCTCGCTCATCAGAAGTCCCTGTGGACAGCCACAGTAGCAGAGCAGTTCTTGATGGCGTTCACCTGCTTGTTAGATGTAGCAAGGGGTACAATAAGTAAACATCTGTGATGTGAATCATATTCTGACATATCTTTCCCATAAAGCATCATAAAATTTTGTACTTTACCATTGTAACCTGACAGTGGACATCAGGTGACCAGATCAAACATGTTGCAAAGACGACAATGTGATACATGTACCCCATCTTCCAGTTGACCATTTGCAATCTTCTTTTCATCTGCTGCAATGGCGGTGTGGATACTGAACAGATACAATGTAAAGTGCAGTATAAAGTACTGTAAGGTAGACTTCAACAGTGGCTTGTTTCAATTAGTTTTGAAGTACCTGTAAAAAGTTGTCAACTTAACAACTCTGGGATATGGTCTGTATGAAAGAAAAATATACAAAATTGCATTCAATGTATTTATTAAGTATGAAAGAAAACTGAACCAAACTGGTGCCCAAAGAAATTAACTTTTGATCTTTATACACCTACAGTAACAACACAAACCAAATGTCTTATGCACCAAATCAATTCCACGCCCAAAATATCTACTTACAAAGTAAAGTTATGTCAAAGAACAGATTTTATACTATATATCATCCACAAAATGAGCTGCTAAAAAGGGCAAGTCGCATCTACCCCAGACATACAGTACAAAAATCTCCCTACTTGATTTACTTGAGTACTGTACCTCCAATAAACCTGTCTAGTGAACTTACAGTACCTATCAAAGCATGGAAGTACCCAGTGGTAGTACATCCCTGGTCTACAGTAAGCTTTGAGTTTATGGTAAACTAAAACTGCCTAATTCCATATCAAAACAATACTGTTGTGTGAGCTTAATTGGGAATGTCCATACTGATTGTGCAAGTCATCACTGACCAATCAAAGTAAAGCTATTGTTTAAATTAATTAATGTCAAGGAAAGTGCCCTCAGTACTCGTGTCTATTTTATTTAGAGTTTTGATCATATTCCTAAAATGTGTTTGAGGTGAAGCTACAGTACACAGACCATGCATTAACCAGGGAGTTGCTATTGGTCAAATAGCAACTCCCTGCAATAACCAGTGAGCCTTCGTTGTAGTGCAGGTACTGTACATGTACGTACAGTATATACAGTAAGTCTACAGTATGTACAGTACATTTCTGCACGTACAATACTGCTATGCGATTGGTGCTTAAAATATTGTAGGCTCAGGTACAGAAGTAGTACAGAAGAATGAGATTTATGGTATACAGTATTTTAATATATAATTCTAGTAAAAACTGTCAACACTTACTGTATGTTCCCTCTATAAAGGTTCTTCTGAACAAATCAAAACCTTTAACTTTGATGATGTCATAAATTACTGACCTTTAAGAAATATAATTATACTGTACACAGTATCACCAGCAAGCTCAAACAAAAGCTTACAATGATATGAACTACTGTAACCACCAAGTACTCAAGAAAGCATCCTTATCTAGTTTTTAAGAACACTCAGCAAAATTTGAATTGTAGAATAAATACTGTACACACATCATAATCCCATAACCACATCCTTGTGCTACTGTAACATTTTATGCCAGATGGTACTTGCAGGCAAAGTGGGAAATTACATATTGGTCATTCCACAACTTGGGACACAAAGTGTGATATAAGAGTCAAAATTTCAAAGCAGTCTAATGATGAAATTTTATACATATTTTAGGATATTTTAAACTATTTCAAATTACACATAAGATATGGTAATAAGTCTGGCTATTTCAGAATGGGAATATCAAAATTAAAAAATTCAATATTTGTGCCATATGTTACGTGTACACTTTTGCAGGATGTAATGGTTACACCGTGTCACAAATATCAAACTTTATACATATTTCCCTGTTTACTATTATTTCTTTGCTACTGCCCCATTTTACACAAATATTAGTGGAATACCATTGTCTGTCTAGTCACAGTTTTAGTTTTTAAAATTACATGAACTCTCCGAAAGTCAGATTTTTCTGCAATTTAGGATGTAACAGATTTCAAGATGTACAGGATGACATCATTTTTTGTAAGTGTGATAATTTTCCAGCTGAACACATAACTTGAATCATTTATTATAAATGAGTATTGGAGTGTCACAAACATGTTATTTAAGGCAATTACATGAGAGTATGTGATATTTTGTGGACTGTTTTGACTGAAATTACTTTCAAGATGTAACAATTTAGGTGGACACCATATTTCAATTTTCACCTTAAAATTAATGTTTTGTTAGTAAAATGCAGAAATTTAATAAAAAAATGTTTAACAATTACATAATTTGCATGAGCTGCAATGGAAAAATATTAATTAGGGTGAAATACCCTGTTCATGATTCAAGGCTATCCTATCTCAAGATGTAACATGTTTTTTATTTTTTGACACCATCCCTTACATCCGGAAGGGCTATACGATACCCCCCAAAAATAATAAATGAAATAATCACGGAGTTTTCAGACTTTTTGCTATTGAAAATGTGTGCATTATGGACCTTATTAACTTGACTGCAATTGATTTAAATACTTTTTAATCTGAAATAATTAAATAGAAAATATTACTTTTTTTATGTCACCAAATATGCTCCAAATTTGAGTGATACACCGTTAATTTCACCAAGTTTAATTAAATATCTCATATTTTTAAAAAATTAACAATTCATAAGAATGGTGTTAAATAGTAACCCCTTTAACTACAGTATATTATGAACAATTGGAATAATTAAATTAGAAAAATGATATTCCAGGGTGGTCACCCCGAGACAGTAGCAATTTTCACTTCTAAGTTAACTTCCAGTCCCCTTACAATTTTAATAAACCATTGAACCTCCTGTTACGTACAGTACTGTACATGTCTCAGACAGCCAAAATAGCCTGCACTGAGTTTAACTTGCTCAAGGCAATAATGTCAAGCACAGTGTGTGGGCTTAATTGGGAGCACAACACTGACTGTACAAGTCATTGTAGACAAACTAAGGTGAAACTGTATTGCTTGAATGAATGACAATCAAAGTGGAATTTAGAACTCTTGGGAAATTCCTAGATATGTTTGGGCAGAGAGTTGATGGGAATTCCCTGGTTTGGGGGATGACATATTCCCTTTAGGAACTTCTGAGTCTTTCAATTCATAAAAAAATAAAAATTAAATAAAAGGAAAAAAGTCAACACAGAAGCCAAACTATTCTGGTACTTCTAAACCTAATAAAAGGCAGTTTAAAAAATAATGGTATCCTATCTGGACAAATTTCCTGTCCATTCAAAGTTACTGTATACATCTGCTTTGTAATTTTCAGGGTATTGTGTATATATACATATTAAAAACCAAATTCAAACATGATTCAATTTCCAAATCATACAAAGCATTCTGCTGAGTCATGTACAAAATTTACAGTACTGTAGCACCAAGTGAAGCCAAGGTTTATGCTTTATACTAATTTGATGCTTTGATCGGTAACACATGACTGTGTAAACACTAGCTTCTTTGTACTGTACAACTACAGCATCAGGTAATTTACTGTATACCATTGTGTGGTACGTACAGTACATATTAACTTAATACATCATAGTTATTAAAGTACAGTACTGTACCACTGTATAATTTTTGTGACATTAACATTCTATACTGACACAGTATTAAATAGTCAGGAGATGTATACTGTGCTTACAACTGTTGAAAAACCACACCTATGTTACCAAGAACACTGTTTGGGTGTTCCCAAAATTTCTGAGTCAGAAACCTGCAACCCTATCAGTTGTGACTCTGAATGGAGTTATGACTCCTAAAATGACATCATAACAGATGCAGGAAAATGAAAATTAACAGCAATTGCATTACAACCCTCTCGAGTAATTTGCCTTGGCTCGTGTCTACAATGGGACTCCAGTCGTATTATCCAGTCCCAGTCAAGTGAGTCATTTTAGGTGGTGACTCAAGTCAAGTGATTTAGGGTTCCAGACTCAAGTCAAGTCATTTGGCTGATGACCGCTTCAAAATTATGCAACTCAAGTAAACTCAAGTTCGAGTCAGTTATTTGACTTGTTAAAGCACTGCCCCTCACTAAGGAAGGTGGACCACCAACAGACCCACGAAACAACTCACTCATTCAAAAAAATTACGATCTACTGTAGGTGTGTGAAAATTTGTAAAGATCTCTAATTATGAAAATCGCAATTTTTATGCTAGCTTTTCTATGAATTCCCTAACGATGTTTTTCCCTCAGAAGTTTCCAGACAATTGTGCAGAATAAATACTGTATATATAATATATGGTCAATTACAGGGTAACAGGCATGACATTCAGACAGATTTTTGTAATTTAAAGCATTGCACAGTAGAACTGGCAGTCTCCAAACAATTGTTATTGAGTTTATCAGACACATTTAGCTATCAGTGATGTACACATTAAATTTCACACAATTTTATTGAACGGTTGTAGAGAAAATGCACTCGTTGTGAGAGTAATGGACATGACACCAAATGGACAAGGCATTTTGGTCTACTGTTAAGCATGACATTTCCTGTGAATTCTTGGATATAGAATGTGCCTGGTTTTGGTTTTAATTAAACCTTAAGGTCATGCTTTAATCATAAAATCACCTTTTTGAACAGTTTTACATAGCATTGTTTTTCCATAGCTCAAAATGTAGCGTAACAGACAGGACACATTTAGTGTAACTGACATGACAGTTTTGTCCACTTTTTGAGAGCTACAGTAACAATTTTTTTATTACAAGGCATTGCAGCTATTTTATTGTTTTCATAGCAAGGTTCAAAGATAGGAACACACATCGTAGCTTGGTATTCTATATTATATAACACCTTGTTAATTTCTCTACATCTGATTAGAGGATTGGTGGTCACATGTCATGGGTTATTTCGTACTATTGCACGGCCGTGGGTTAGTATATACTAACACACGTCGGTGACGTCAGCCATAGGGGTACGTACGATCAAATTTTGACCAAAATCTATGATTTAGGAAGTTAGGTGTTATATA
>WURT03066897.1:0-13612 GCA_009936505.3 Holothuria glaberrima
ATTGTTAGACTACATATACCATTAGCAAGTTTACTCATATCTTATGAAATCTGGATATGGAAGTGATTAGGACTGTGTATGTCAGAGCCTTCTCGAAAGTCTGATAGAGGTGATACTGGTAAAAGACTACACGCACTTTTTACGGGAATTCAATCAAAAATTCCGAAACTCAATAGAAATTTGGGCAATCTTTTCACCTTTTCTTCATCTCTGCCGAAATTTCACCTACTCTGTGCCCGAATTTTGGTCATTTTTTGCCCGAATTTTCGACCTCAGAAATTTTTTTTGGGGGGGGGGCAGTCTGCCCCCGCCTCTTACGCCTATGGAGATAAGAAAATATGTTTAAATGGAGGAGGGGCTAGAAGTTAACTTAGTAGGGAGATTTTTTATGTCTGAGGAGAGATTTGATGCACGTCAAAATGCTAAGGTATACCCTGTGCTATGTTGCTTACAACCCCCCCCCCCCCTCAGATACTGTCTCTTGCATGAACACTGGACTTCAAGGTGGTTGTTTGAGAACAGAGTTTGTCCATGTATTGTTGGAAGTGGTAGCAGGAGCATTTCACCTGGTACAGTCAGGCCCGACGCCATAGGGGAGAGGGGTAACCTAAAAAGCCACTTAAAATTTTTTGAGAACAATAAACTACCGTTTTCGTCATGCCCCCTCAAAATATTTCGCCACGTGGCTACTGCGGACCTGCATAACTCTAGTAAATTTCATTTTATTCTTCCTCTCTGTGTTAATATAATACGTTACTGCCGGTGTAATGGGCTGGGACTTAAAAAAATGGTGTGCATGGTATATCTCTCAATCGTTTTCGCGCTGATAGGTTTTCTTAATTTAGAACATTTACGACATAAATTCTGCCGTGAAAATAAAGCATCGATATTTATCGGCTTTTTTTATTTATTTGTTTTAATATTTTATTATTTTTTATTTACATGTATATTTTTTCGTCTGAGAGTCTGAGGACTGTACAGCTCCCATACACCTATGGTAATGAATAATAATGTCCAGAAATCCGTACTCGATAAATGTGCTTCTTAGATTTCTATGAAACATATAGTATAAAATAAAACTACGAGAATGTTAATTACAGAGGTAGTAAGAAAATAAAACTCATTATTCCAACTCTTTGTCTTTATTTAGCTTATTTAGTTGCAAAGACATAAAATGTTGAAAGTTATATAACATATAATTTGAAGTACTTAAGCGCAGATCATTTTGCGATGTCCTTCTTGTGCACATCACCTACTTTTGTTTTCAATCTTTTGAAGTATTATTACATTGCCTTGTTAAAGGGGACTGCATGTTCCATTGCAAAGGATGTTCGCGAGGGTTTATATCAGTGGTTGTCAAAATGGGCAGTTCCAGCGTAACGGACATGACGGTCAGACTGAAAATTAGCAGTCTCCAAAAAAAATTTACTGTGCTTATCAGACACATTTAACTATAAGTGACATACACATTAAATTTCACACAATTTTATCAAACGGTTGTAGAGAAAATGCACTCCTTCTGAGCGTAACGGACATGACACCAAACGGACAAGGCATTTCGGCCTTCTGTTAATTATGAAAATTCCTGTGAATTCTTGGATAGAATGCTCCTGGTTCTGGTATTAACTAAACCTTAAGATGATGCTTTAACCGTAAAGTCATCTTTTTGAACAGTTTTACATTGCATTCTTTTTCCATAGCTCAAAATGTAGCGTAACGGACATGACACATTTAGCGTAACGAACATGACAGTTTTGTCCACTTTTTGTGAGCAAACATAATTTTTTATTACAAGGTATTGCAGCTACTTTATATTTTTCACAGCAAGGTTAAAAGATAGTTACACACATCATAACTGGTATTCTGTAATATCTCATATATTTGTGTAATTTCACAGGGGTTGTTTTTTCCATTGTTTACAAAACGAAAAAAATATAAAGCAAACTTACTTCTGTACCAACTAGCTACAGTTTATGAGAATTTTCACTTACTACCACCCACCATACCAAAACAGAACACATTATCAGTTGATACTATGGTGATCTTTTTTTCTTTGTGACTTAGTACTTGACAGGTAGTATTAATATACTAGCGTAACGGACATGACAACCTTTTGAAGTACAACAACATGCAACAAAAATCACATCTCAAGCTTTGAGGCAAAGAAAGCTAAACATACCAGACCTGTTTAACTTCCAAAGTTTGAACATACATGTATCGAAAATTTACTTATGATTTTTAAGAAATTTGAATATCTTCAAAATGCACTAAAGCAGTACCATAAAACCAGTGTCATTATCAAATAAAAGTTATCATCTGAAAGGAAAATGGCATGTTTGTTTCACTTCTGAAAAGTTCTTCCATTCAGCATTTATGTAATCAGTGACGTAGCTGTGCTTGGCCTGAATGGCAAAGCCTCCCCAACAATTGTGAGGAGGAAACCACTAAGCAAACAAATCAATAAGGTGGAAACATCCTTCCTCCCGGAGTTGCCAGTGGCAGACAGGGTCAGAGTAGATAATGGGGAATACCTGACAGCATCTGAAATCAACAGACTTCCATGTGTAAAAAGGAAAAAAATGGTTGTTTTTGTTTCTTAAATAGCATGCAGATTTTGTATTAATGAATAATCATAATCCTCAAGCAATTGAAACTGATCATCAGTCTATTACACTGAGCCACAGTGTTGTTTCTGCCACTTGTCTTATATAAGGTGTCATGTCCGTTACGCAAAGTGTCATGTCCGTTACGTCGTTTGTTTGAAAACTAGAAGTGGTAAGGCAATATAGTTGCTACACATGCAAGGGGATTTAATCCTAACATAGAAACTGAATTTGCAGCAACTTCATACAAATTTCCTGTCAGCTATGAAAAGTTATAGTGAAAAACGTAACGGACATGACACTTCTACTGTTAAAGAAATCACACAACTCTGGGGATCAATGGCTCGAAAATTGATGAATGATATAAAAATTCGTTGTGTTTTTCTGCTGGTATATACACTGAACTACTGTTTAAAAGTTCCAGGAGACCTCTGGGACATTTTTGTCCTTCTTTGGAAGCAGGAAGAAAAAAACCTTCAAAAATAGCCACATTTCTGTGTTATTGCGATACATTATACAATATTTTCACTGGTGGGAAAAAAGACAAAATTTTGTCAAGATAAAGATTTGTCTATTGGAAAATGAAAATTTATACATTAATTTTTAAGAATATTTGAGAGCTTAAGTGCAATTTGAAACTTTATTTTTTCACGGAAGTGAACATTTTTCATGGAATTGCCCAAGTGGTCCCTACCGCCCCTTGGGGCGCCGGGAAGTCTTAGGTGGGCGCTACTGAGTACACGGGGAATAGGGGTATTGACACTGATTTGGGGGTCCCTGGCGATTACGACACATCACTGTACCTATTTAGGGCACAATAAGGCATCCAGGAATCTGTGTCCCTCGGTTTCTTTCTCTCTCCAACCCCACCGTTCCCCCGCTCCCTCCCCAAAATAATTTTTGTGACCCAGAATTATCCAAAACGGCGTTAGAAATTTAATAACTCCACCCCTAGGTCCAATTTCTTCCGCGTTTTGATAATTTTGTACTGGGAGGGGGCACTGGGATACTTAAAGATGGTGTAAGGAGCGGACGTCCAAAAAGCTTGAGAACCACTGGTTAATATAGTCCAATCATTTTACAACAAACAAACAGTGACTTCTTTTCTCAACAACACGCAATAGTTTTAGATGATAATACAATCAAAAAGAAAGAGACAAACAATCAAGCAAAGAAAAAAAAGAATACAATTGAAAGTTTCATACCTCAAGAAACAACTGTCCTGCGAGGAGGGTGGTTAGACCAGTGAGAGTCACTTTTGATTCCTTGTCGAAGGCAGGAAAGGAATCAAGGTGGTGATGTCGTGTGTGTGCATGTGAGTTTGTTTGGCATGCGGACTGAGGACCTAAACAATGGATTACAGGTCCTCTGAAAGAAATTCAATAGATTTCTCAAGTCCTCGAAGGTTTCAACAATAGATAATCTATTGTTAAGGTTAGGGTTAAGGAAGCAAACACAAAGGAGATAACAATGAGGTCCTCGGTTTGTATGTAAAACCTACTTGTGTGTGTATGTGTGTTTGTGACGCTCGTTGTAATCGCGATATCACAAGGTAGGAATGACCGGCACTTTTCGTATTTGGTATATAGATTTACCATGTTGTAAGGAAGAACCCAATTGTTTTTGGTGGAGGTAAAAGGTCATTTGAAGTCACCAAAGGTCAAAGACCGAAAGAAACCTTGTAATCGCCATATCTCAAGACAGGAATGAACGACACTTTTCATATTTAATACATATATTTGACATGTTGCAAAGAAAAACCTTTGTGTTTTTGGTGGAGGTCAAAGGTCATTTGAGGTCACCAGAGGTCAAAGACCGACAACCTTGTAATCGCCATACCTCGAGATAGGAATGACCGACACTTTTAATACTTGGGTATATAGATTTGTCATGTTGAGAGAAAAAACCCTATTGTTTTTGGTGGAGGTCAAAGGTCATTTGAGGTCACCAGAGGTCAAAGACCAAAACATTGTAATCGCGATATCTCAAGATAGCAATGACGGACACTTTTAATAATTGGTGTACAGATTTGCTATGGTTAAAGGAGGAGCCATATTGTCTTTGGTCGAGATCAAAGGTCATTTGAGGTCAACAGAGGTCAAGACCGAAAACCTTGTAATCCCCATATCTTGAGATAGGAATAACCGACACTTTTCATATTTGGTAAATAGATTTTTCATGTTAAAAGGAAGAACCTTTGTGTTTTTTGTGTTTTATTTCTAGGACTGGCTATACAGAATCTATTGTATACTATCATGGGCTAAAGTCATTTCTCGGAAAAGTGAGCAGTGTATAATCAGGGAGTTGTAACTAACGCTAGTTGTATTGGTGATTATACTAGCTTATTCCATACGCGGATTTCTACTAACTGTTAGATGTTTTTTGAGAACAGGAACGAGCCTTTGACCGATTTTATATTTAATACAACGGTTCCGTTGTTGAAATTATTACACACTGTACTATGTTACGATTGCACTGCAGTGTTTCTGTTCGAACTAGTGACAAAATAAGATATCCGTCAAAACATCCTTCATGTAGCTGGTAAGACAGGTCTTATGATTCATGACCATACTTAATGCCATTTCTAGGGACTCAAGATGGCCTATGAATCTGAATTCAAATATATCACAAATATTTTTGGCAGAAATGAAGTACGACTTCACTTAGTTTACGTTGTTTATAGCCAGACAATGTAAAACTAAACCGGTCTCATCTTGAGAGGGGAACTGTTCGTTTTACAGATTTTTCACACCAACCCTTCGTGGAATTTTATTTTTTGGCTCTTATCCCCACTGCTCTTTGAAAATACCCCGTGTGTACCTCTTTTACTCTTGGTACCGGTAGAAGCATCGAATAAGTGAACCATGGAGCTACTACCTCAGAGGTGGTAGCTACATGGGTGAACATTGCCCGTACCCTCTTACCCAAACCACCTAATGCTAATGTAAACTCAGTTGACAAATTTGACACTTTGCAGTTGCTCCCCTTGGTCAAAGTTACGGTGAATATTATTTACTTTCATTCATTTTAGTTAATCTATTCTCTTCACAGCGAAGAACCACCAGACGAGAAAAACAGCAACCACAACTCTGGGGAGATCGAGTCTAAGGAGCTGATAGATGTCGGTCCCGGGTTGAACGTGGAGAATATGTTGAACATTGTAACCACGGGCAGAGACGGGCTACAGTTGGACCAAACCACTGATGAAATAAAAACAATCAACGCCTCCGACATTACTTCAGTTAATACTCCTGGCAATATGAACGTCGTTCAATCGAAAGCACAGACACCAACTCTGACAAAGGGTACCCAATTCGCGACACCTACTACAAACCACTCTGTCTTAATGAGGGCGCTGTTAAATGCACCTCACATTTTTGATACTAGCACGTCCGCCAATGTAACGCAATCGGAGTGCCTGGTTTCATCGCAAAAAATTAAAGAAGAACCTATTGAAACAGCTGAAAATCAAGAGGATAGAGGCAAACAAACAGTCTCGCAGCATATTCCAACCAGTCAAACGAGACTCGCCATCAGTTCAAACCAATCAGATCTTACCACACTGACCGACGCAACAGGTGTGGGCAGGAAAATTCTACCCGACGTACTATTATCTCAGATTTATCCCATTGCCATGCCATCTGCCGAATTTCCTGCCACGTCTCAGCTGGCAGCCATGTTTATGAACCAAGCCCTCCTTAATTCTGCGCTCAACCTTTCAAATTCCTCCGTTGATCCTACACAGAACACCCACGTTGCAACAAATATCCCTACCCCACAACTTTCGACATCCAATTTTCAAGATGCTTATTCCGCCCTTACAGCAAATACGTTTTTCACGCAATCGACACCACACGCTGTATCGTCGACAATTAGTCCGACGCCTTCTTTGAATGTATCCAGCTTAACACAGTCAATCCCTAACTTTACCCCGAACTTGGTTCTCCCTGGTGTCGCTCAGGTTATGACCCAAGCAATGTCGCAAGCTGCAATGGTCCAAAGCAGCTTCTCACCGACGGTTTCGACCAACAATTGTGACTCAGTCATACCAATCCTGAACACCACCCCTTCTAGTGGTGAAAGTGCGACGGTTAGTACACCATCGGTCATTGTCCAAGCTGGAAGTGTGAATCGTGCACCAGGGGAACTTCATATTAATAACGAAGGAGTCATCGGTCCAAACCAACAGACGCACGAAATACCACATTCATGAGATTCGATGAGAAAGAGCTTGAGCAGATCATTGTGCCAAATATTTACCGAGTTAAATGTGACATGCCTTCCTAGTTTTAGATATTTCGTAGTTTACCAAATAAATACCACCTTGAATTGTGTATTCAGTACAAATATTGATTATCTTAATGGAAATATCAAAGTAATCAGTTTAAAAGACAAATACTAATTAAGCTATCAGTGGAATAAATATTTGATAAAAGTTTTGCTCGTAGTTTGAAGGAGAAATTTGAGTGAAGAATTTCGTTGGAAGAACTTTTAGTTAGGAATCTCAAGAAGCCCCTCAGTTAAAGAATTAAAACACTAGACAGGTTTGTACTAGCAGACAAATACGTTTCAAATCTTGGAGATTATAAAGACGTTGGAAACTAAGGTCTTGTAGGGTATTTTTACGGTCGATTTGCTTGCTTAAATAAGTGTGTAACTTGGGTACAAAAACGTCAAGAAGTGCAAAACTGGCACTGACCTAGAAAGAACCGTCCGCTGCCAGCTAATAAAATGAAATATCATCGCATGCCGCCTCAGCCTTCTGTCTGCCACAGACCCATGATTACTTCTGTGAGCAACATGCACACACGTATCCTCATTTTAGTTGAAACTTGCTCAGTTTTTTTCAATAATTTAGACTAAGAAGCCGCTTACACACTATTCAAGAAACCATTGGCGTAGGAAGCTGTTCACGACGGGGGAATGGGAGGGGGTTGAACGGTTTTTCGGAATTTCCTCCAGGGGTAGGGAATGTCCCTCCCCCCCCCTTGGATGTTTTTGGAATGTTCAAGGGTCCTTAAATGCAATTTGGTGAAACATATTGGGCAAATTTAATGAAAATCACTGCAATTTTTTGACACTTTTTACAGAGGGAACAAGTACAAAGGTTATTGTCCTTGATTGAGGAGTGGCGGAGGCATACTTCCTTCCACCACATATTTGATTGGGGATTTAGCCCCCCCCCCCCACCCTCTGCATTACCTTCGCCTGTGCAAGAAACGAATCTTCAAAAATAAAACTCAATTGTTTTGACTTGTACAGCGGTTTAATGCTTTCTTTTCTGGTTCTGATGCTTTGCACATGTGGTTCAAACTAGGAAATTCAAACAGGCCTGTATATATGCAACACGCGAAGTGATGAGTCAAGTGGCCAAAATCAGGGTTAGAGGGATATACTTGACTATATTTTACTGCATTCTCTAAATATTTCGTACATGCCTAGTCCAAACGTGAAGGGTGCCGTTTTTCCAACATTCATGGTGGCCATCTTGAGTTTCATAGCTGCCTTTTTCTTAAATGACCATAAACTTCATATTTCAGAGTTAACAGCTAACCCCATGTTTTCAATACCACCTGACCTATTGGTGGTATTTCCTGCAAGCATTAATGGATGCCATGTTGAATTTCAAGATGTCCGCCATTTTTATCAGAAGGTCTCTGAGAATCGCCGTAAATGTCTTTTCAGTGCAAATTTGACTATCTGTGTAGTCCTCAATTCTATTTTATTACCATCGAGTATCCATAAATGAATAGATTCAGGAACTTGTTGTGGCCGCCATTCTGATACCAAGATGGAGCTATTTCAATGCACAACAGTTGCCAGAACTCTATTATTTGAGTGCGTTTTGGTACGAAACTGATGACGATTTTCAACTTTAATCCACTGAACAAAGTCTGCGTTTATTAGGGCGTGACAAATTTGCCTGGAAACAAGCTCAGTTTTTGGATGAAGATGTCGCCCGGAATGAAGGTCAGGGTTTAGGTCTTGGCGATACATCGAGTGCGACATAAGATGACGTCGTGGCTCTCGAACCTGACTTCACGGCCTAAGCAGGTAAAGGAGAGGGCTTGAAGACAACTCCTTTTATGTAGTCATGGCCGTCGCAACGTATTTGCAAGAGTCAGCAAATTCAGGCGCGTTAATCCTGAAGCAGACGAAGAGGTTCCGATTCTGCTGAGACTTTGTGGGTTGGAAGCTCTGAGATGTTGTGGCTGTTACGGTGAAGGTACGCATTCCTCGAGCCCAAAAACGACGGCGACATCCCTTCCCCAAATCTTGGGATGGTACCATGCTGTGCCGCCGCGATCATCTGATATAGGAGGGTTTTGTTCAGCTCTTTGGGGTAGAAAATTGCATCAGTGGATTCTTACAACTTATTGGTGCTGCCATTAAGTAGGAACTATATGCTAAAGCCCGTGTAGGTCAGAGGTCATTTTGACCCACAAGAGGTCAAAATGTGAACATCATGTAGGAGTGATATTTCAAGAGTCGATACTTCGACGAATCTCATTGTTGTCTTGTGGATTTACATCGTGTTGGGTAATAGAACCCCATCGGTGCAGGTGGAGGTCTAAGGTCATTTGGGCTCAACAGAAGTTAAAAAGTATACACCTTGAAAACTTTTCGTAAACATGATATCTAAGGTAGCCTACTGTGAGGTTCAATGATCTCGTACATGACGTGTGGATGTCCCATAGGAATGAAAGACCTTTATTGATTTTGGTTGAGGTAAACATACTATCTCAAGAAAGAAAACTTCAAGGAGTCTCAATCTTGGCATGTAGATGCCCCACATTGAGCATAAAGTTAAAAATCCTATTAATTTTGACGGAGGTCATGCGTCATTTGGAATGACACAAGGTCAAACTAAAAACCGTGTAAACACACTATCTAAAGAAAGGAAACTCATGCTTTGCATGTTGTTGTCCCATATTAAGATGAAAACCGCATGAAAAAAAAGTTAGACTATCTTAACCTTGTAAACACAATATATCAAGAGCCTGAGTGTTATAAAGTTTGAAGGATATCATATCTGGCATGTAGGTACTTCATATTATTTATCATCGAGCAGAAGACTCTTTTTGTTTGTAGTGGCGGTCAAAGGTCATTTAAGGTACCAGAGGTTTAACTGTGGAAACCTTGAAATCATCAGGTATGGAAACATGTATGGATCTTAAAGTTTGAATGTAATTCTCATTATTTTATGCAAGAAGCTGAAGTTTGACCATTTTATTATGAAATCAATATGTTTTATCAATGCCCACAAATTATAAACATTGCAAAGGTGAAACACACAATGAAAATGATAAAACTGATACCACAGTGGTAATTAAGAAATATTTCCTATTTCTCAGGAATTAATTACCGCTTTGGTGTTCTGGTTGATAACGTAGAATTAATGCCTAAATAGATGGTCATATCTGGTCTGAATTTTAGAGCATTTTCGATCTAAAAACAGAGGGGACCATGAACTTGTACATGTCAGTTATTTATGCTTGAGGCAATATTACTAATGGGTCAGTTGATATTGAAAACATCGGGTAGCAATCAAAACCATGTCCACAACTTCTAAAACAAGACAGTTATAGTTATTTGCTTATGAAAAAGGCAGCAATTAAGAAATTCAAGATGGCGGCCATATTAATATTAGAAAAGTAAAACCCTGGATTGGGCATATCTGAAACATTCAGTAAAGCAATAAAATCAGCGTAGACAAACCTTTCTCGCAAAATGATACTGGACTCATTACTAGTACAATGAGAGACCCACTGAACTTAAGTGCTCCGACCCAAAATGTCTAAGTCTGGCCCTCGAGAGGGGGAGTTGTACGAATATGAGTTCCGTATTTCAAAATCTGCCTGTCTGCAATACATATTTTTGTTATTTTAGACTTGAAGTTTATTTAATTTCTCTGTACACGGAATTAAGAAGGCCCTAACGTGATTGAAAAATCATCCGTATAAAGCAGTTTGGTCTAACGTCGTTGCTAGGGAGGATCCCGTGGCATGAAAATGTACATATTTTAATCTGGTAAGGTGCTTATCTACCAAACTTTTAATTTAAAAGTTCTGGGACAAAAGCTGGTAACTGAGATTTGCAGTTAAGACTGCTCTGGGACTATCTGGGTACTGTTAATATCTATGTATGATGTCAATATGGAATTGAATGTGGACGTAGCCAGCCCTTTTATAAAGTTGAGTTCTGGGCAACTTCGTTTGGAAAATTTATCCCAACATTTGAAGAACTTTACCAAGGAAAAGCAAGTACAGTGTAGTGTGCCTATAAATTGTGAATAGTGCCCCCTCCCCATATCTCAAGGTTTGCGAGTCGCCCATATTGTCCTAATTTCCACGTCCCTGGATCTGAATCGGGAGTTCTTTGTCCAGACTGCACAAAAGTGTTCGAAGTAGATATTTTAAATCTAGAGACGTTCTTTGTTTTATGTTTCACAGACTGGCTTCCATGTGGAAGTCTAGCTACTTACTGAAATTCGTTGAGTTTAGAATCTTTACTTTTTTCACAAAAATTGTGAGATTGTCTCGAAATGGGCCAAATTTTGGTATTTTACGGTCGCTACCTTGAAAGGATACTTAAAGGCAGAAAGGTGAACCCTGTTAAGGATTGCATTACAACAATCCTAGAGGAAACAAAAGAATTTTATAGAGACACATCGACTAGTTGTTAAATCCATAAGGTACATTTCTGTTACTTGAAATTTCCTCCATTAGATAAAGAGACAGTTGTTTTTCCAAAGCTAGCTTAGCTGACTTTTGGCCGTCCAGCTTGCAAGGCCACTAATGCTTTGCTTATAATCATAAGGCATAGTATGCACGGAGCCGCCTGTTTTGCTGATATCTGTCGCTATCAAGTTATGTTGATCCTGTTGTCGACAGTGAACACTAGTGGATTAACGGTGGGACAACAGAGGCACGTGCCCCGGGCCCCCATATTTTGGAGCCCCACACATTTAGAGCAATATATACGTTGGGTGTTCTGATACTGTGTCAAGTGTTCCTAAGCTGTACTATAGGGCCCCCCACACAATTGCGTGCCCCGAGCCTCCCCCCCCCCACACGCTTAGTCCGGCCCTGACAGTGAATCACAATCCCCCAGATTCTCAAGAGGCGGTTCGCGACGTACACGGAAATAGTAGGCGAAACATTCGAACAGCCAAAAATTCAAATATGAAATCAAACCACTTGATTTAATTCAGGCTGTTACAATAATTAAGTGAAGCACTCAAAGTGGCCCACGGCCTCAAAGACTTAACAACCCCTGCACTAGCTATCCGTGCTCAATGTACCATGTGCGAACTCACGAACTTCAAACGAGGGTTTTTTTTAGGTGTCTCCTCTATAGTAGTTCACGTAGGGCAAATCCATACTTAGAGAAAAAGGTAGCAAAATTGATGCCATTACACTAATGGATATATTTGAGGTTGTGTGATTCTACTTTGCCTTAGACAATAAGGAAAATATATTCTCGACAGTATACTTAAAAGATTAAACGCACTGAGTTTCTTTGATACTGTGTTCTAAAAGAATATCCAAAGAAAAAGATAGTCTGGAGTCTGGACTATTTCAATGAGTGCGTTTCATGACTTAATGACGGAAGTGACGCAATGCGTCCGCAATTGCGATCGTCGTCCTTTCAATGATTGACCATTTCCTTTTGGCAAAGAAAATCAAACGGAGTCGTGCTTTAGACGTGTAAGATGTCAAAAAGAAACGTTACTCATCTTAATGATTACAGTCCAAAAGTGTTGAAATATTTGCAGAAGTTTTTAGCCTTAGGACATGAAAACTCTGTGTGGTTCTAAATTAATTAGCAACTAATGGTGTACCGTTTAAAATCAATTCACAACAATGCCTTGAGAAATAATGTTGCCTTGTCAGTAATAGGTATCGGTAAAAGAGAAGTTTATTCGCTTTGATATTAATATTTTTAAGTTCAAGGTTTCACAGCTGCTTGTTTTATGTATTCACCATTCCAATTAGAGTGTGACTTCTGGAGCCTAGTCACCCTTGTCACGCTCAAAAAGCCTTGAAAATATTGCTTTATTATTGTTGGTTTTTTTTAACATTTTCTTCATTGATGGTGTGAGGTATTTATACATGAGATTTATTTAATTGATTTAATTGGCGTAGGTAATAGAAGCTGGAAAGTGCAAAAAGAAAAGTACAAAAACGGTTTCAAATAAATGTTCGTCGCTTTGTATAACTTGTTTTCTTGTTACTGTCATTTTTCAACGTACTGCCCGCAAACGACTCATACTCTGAGTGAAGGGTCCCTCTAATTTGTTTCTAGTATGTGTGTGCATGCTTGTGTGTGGGAGGGGTTTAATTTCTTATTTCCTCGATCTTGGCATTTTTACAAGGTAATTTCTGGCAGCTGTAAGACTGAATACACAGTAAATAATAATGTTTGGTGGAAGATCTTTTAACTGAACACTAGTACTGTGGGATTGTGAGGGGCGATCATAACCCCATCCCGAGTCCGATGGCCCTGGAATTGAGGTTCATTATAGTACCCAGTGCAAGAAGTACATGCCACCATCCTGTCGTTTTCTACATTCGGAAATAGTTTTATTCCGGCTCGACATTGATGTGGGTCTGTGGAAGTAGTCTGGGTAACCACAAGAAGAATGTTGTCATACTTAATTGGAAAATGTTAACACTAGCCTTATAATATAAGCTCACAAATCAAACTGGGACTTCAAAAAAGGACCCGAAGTATTTGTAGTTTCGTACATGTCTCATCGTACAAGAATAAGTCGAAATTTACATTAATTATCAATTTGGCCTTTACGAGAGTTTTTAATGTTTACTTGAGCTAGGAAAAATGATACCATATGAGACTAAATTATCATTGTCTGAACTAATAAACCTTTACAGTGCTGTGGATTAGTACCTTTTATATAACACCTTGTTAATTTCTCTACATCTGATTGGAGGATTGGTGGTCACATGCCATTGGTTATTTCGTACTATTGCACGGCCGTGGGTTAG
>WURT03066907.1:0-13611 GCA_009936505.3 Holothuria glaberrima
TCATGAAAAATAACAAGAGTTGTCTTTTGTCTTACGATAGAATTATTTTCTCCCCGAATCTTTTCTTAGTTTTCTGTAGTAACTTATCTTCTTTCAACGCTCACTTCAGTCACATAACCCTTTGCAGTTTGCACAATACGTAACCTTGGCTATATGCAAGTAGCATAAACAGTGAATTACCTTTTGCACAAAGCACATGCAGCACAGCAGCTTCTACGCCGCGCTGGAGAATAAATTTTTATCATGAAAAATAACAAGAGTTGTCTTTTGTCTTACCATAGAATTATTTTCTCCCCCAATCTTTTCTTAGTTTTCTGTTGTAACTTATCTTCTTTCAACGCTTGCTTCAGTCACATAGGCTAACCCTTCGCAGTTTGCACAATACGTAACCTTGGCTATATACTAGTAGCATAAACAGTGAATTACGTTTGTACAAAGCACATGCAGCACAGCAGCTTCTACGCTCTCGCTGTGCTGTCTCAGCAGTGGTTGTCTGTTATGAGAAATTAAGTAACCAGTCATTCGTCCAAAATATCTTTGATTTACCCTCCCATTGGCTCTCCAGTATGACGTAGCTGTAAGAGCAATCATTTCAGCAAGCATTGCATGTGCTGTAATGTGGGCCGTGGGCCTTTTGTAATATCTGTGACTTCAATCACTGTGTAATACATAAGGCCATGAACTGCACAGTCAAGTTTAAGTACATAGGGTTGTGCTGCACTACTAGTGCTACTGTTTTACGTTCGAGTATGGGTACAAGGTGCCTAGTTGTCAAGGGGAAAGTGCCAACAAAAATACTTGAATGCGGTGCTCTTGGAATGCTTTCACTTTCGTTTTCTAACTTTATCGGGAGGGGGATTAGAAATAGGCGATATTAGTTCATTTGACAGTTTAACTGGTAAAACATAAAGTGAGTTGTGCAGCAATCGAATATGGTTTTATTTGTTGCCTTGCAGGCCTGTTAGGCTAGTTACTGATCGTGTAATGACTGCAGCAGTCCGTAATACAGGTCAACTAACCTTTTTTGATGGCAAAAAAAATGTTACGGCATTCCAGCTTGCAAATTATAGATTTCAACATGTGTACAAATGGAGAGCTTAAAGAGAAAATACATTTTTTATTCAAATTTTATTTGAAAGAGATGCTACAAAAACAGAAATTCCACAGATGAAATGATTCTAATGATTGTATGTTCATTACCTCGTACATTCACTATCGATCATGTATACACAGGACAGGCCTACTATATAGCCTGTGTTGGGAAGTCATCGTACGTAGCAACATTGTTAGTCATTACACACTATTTCTCGGTACCCACCGGGTGGGTATGGACCAGTGGGTACCCGGTTCCCGTTTTTTGTACCCGGTGTAAACACTTGTTATAATTACTCTGAAGAAATTGTGTATGTCAACCTTTAAGTAGTGAACTGCTGTTAACAATACACTTAGGCAGACTACCACACTCTTTGTCAACTATGAGAGAAGCCATACTTCCTTCCTTCTTACAAGGGCCTTGAACTCACAAATTAGCTTGACTGCAAGTATGCCTCACTAAAATAAAGACTGATGGTGATTTTACTCTAGATCTGGATCTGATCGCCTGCATGGGGTCAGATCCACTGCTCAAGATCAAATTTTGTAACTGTGTAAATGCAGCTCAGATCTGGATCGGATTGCCCGATTTTGATCCTGGTTAGAGGGGAGGATCAAACCCCATGCAGGCAATCAAAACTTGTAGTGTAAATGCTCTAGGATCAATGGTGACCCGAGATCAAGGGTGAAGTGTGTGCTTCTATTTTGTAATTCATTTGAAGGCCATGTCCACTGAAGCACGGAGGATGAGGAGGATGATCAGAGTATGAGACAAGTGACCATGCACCAGGACCAAGCCATACATGCAATTCGATATACTGATAATATCGGGCGATCAGATCCAGATCTAGTGTAAAAGCACCCTGAGAGAAAATTGTAAATTGTTCTCCTGAGTCCCAGCCTGATGTCAATCCTTATTAACACAAGGGTGATAGGCTAATGACAGTTGAGCCTATGATTGACAGGAAAGATTGCTTAGGCTACTTCAGGAATAAGACTGGGTTTATACTACCCCGTGGAGTGGGCTCTGTTTGCTCAGCTCCTCAACTTCCCAAACAACAGTCTACCAAAGGGAAGAGGACTGTGTAAACAATGGTAACTTAACAACCATTGTGACAGAAAAAAATTTAAAAAAATTCAATAAAATGAATGAAACTTTGCAGTAATATTTTCCATTGTGTCTTACTTTTTGTTCTGTCTGGACTGAGTAATCCATAGAAATTGAATTTCGAATTGTACGTGGCAGTACAGGACACAATGTTTATGGAGGAATCATGATTCACTCACTACAGTCAAAAAGTAGACAAACTGCTATTAAAGGGATTTTCCAGGGACAAAATTCAGCAAATTAAAAAAAAGGAAGAATATTTCTCACTTTTAGGAGGTGAAAACTGCATCTCAATAGCTTGCAGCATTAAGAAGATAAAAATTGTCAGAGAACTGTAATTTTTTCTCAAGATGGAGTGTATTAAATGGGAAATCTGTGATGTGATCTCGGCACATTAATTTGACATAGAATTGAATTTCTTTATGTATTAATGCCGCTGTAGGGAATATTTAGCAATATTTTTATAGCAGTGGAAGATTGTGTCATTTGGGTAAACTCAAGTTTACAAATTTGCAAACTGGTCCCATCCTTCCACTTTTATAAAAAATATTCCACCAGATATCAAAGGAGAAAATTGTTCAGTCTTCAGTAGAACTGAAAAATATAAAGTTTACAGGTGTGAATTAAGCTTTAATATGAAGCTCTAAATGGAAAAGTTGATATCAAATGGTAAAATTCTGATTTACAACAAAATTATGAAAGAAGTCAGCAGAAAATTTGGCTGTTATTTCAGGAATTCATGCTTGCCTATGCAGAAGCTTTTGTCCTAATTTGAACTGGCCTGATCAGAGACCTAGAACGAAAGTGCCCCGACGGGAGAAAATTGCTTGAAATTTTTGAAATATTGCTCAAGAGTTTCTACGACATTAACCAGTACTTACCTACAAACCAGAGACACGCTGTTGTGCCCTTTTTTCCTGGTAAATAATTTGATGTTTTGGTAAAATGGACTACTACAGACCAGATTACTGTAGTTTCCTACTTTTCTGTGTTATAGGCCTAGCCTACATTAGTCCTCAGTGAAGAACTGTGTGTAGTTCACCAAGAGCTCACTATTCACAGTCCTTACAATGCACATTGAAAATCGCGGGGGGATCGGCCGTCTTTTTGTTGGTTGAAATTGACTTCCTTCTCGCAGGAAATTTTGGACGTAAAATCTTAATTTGCTTCCATGACTCTTCTTATCCAGACCTTACAAGAGTATTGCAGTTGCTTTTGATCACTGAGATCTCCTGGAAAAGGCCAAATTTTTGAAAGAATCAGCAACTTTTTGTGCCGTAAAATTAACTGTGTGACTAAGGAACTTTGTTTACATCAGTGTGCTAATGAGCTTCTCTACAACGTCACGATAGAATGTTTACATTGGCAATGGCTATGTGTATGTATAGGAACTACAGTAATCAAATGTTTCGTATGACGTCACAATGTTACACACACGTTATTCTGATATCAACAAATATTTCTCATGCTACAGTAAATTTAAATGAAGTGGTAAAGTTGAGGATTTAATTTCAAATTTTCTAAACTTTTCAGAGGTTTAAAGAGATGAAAAATAACTGCAATATTAGTGTAAGATATGAAAAGGAAAAGTTATAGCATTAAATAAGGATTTTGTGTTCTAGTTTTGCTGTAAGAAGAAAATCAATTTCGACCAGCATATTGCTGGTCGAAGACCCCGGGTTTTCAATTGAGCGTAGTAAGGACTGTGTATAGGGAGCTATCGGTAATGGGCAATACACGTTCCTTTACTGAGGACGGCTACCCTGAGCCTGAGGACTAATCCTACATAGGCTAGCCTATGCAGTCTTGGCCAACCTATAGGCTATACTACAGTAGTAGCCTCCTATACTGAGAACTAAGTTAGGCTTGGGCTAAGACTGCTTGCCTAATAAGTAGTAAGCCTATTGTATTTGTACTGTTTTTAACATGGTGTACAACTATGTCGGCTGTTAGACCTAGTCCTAGGTTAGGCTTACTGTATACGGTATACTTCTATAGTAGCATAGGCTATAGATTTACTGTAAATTAATTGTCACTAGGCTTGTATAACATTAACAATAACAGTAATCATGCAGTTAGCACGGGCCTATGTTTGGGCGTGGAGCTGAGCTGTAAACTTCCCTAACACATACGTTTCTATGGTACTACGGGTATAGGTTTCCATTCTCCGCTGTAGCATATTCGACGCCCTGCCTATAATATGACATTTTCAAAAAAAAACACTGCACACTTTGCAATGGAATAGGATTTTCTAATAAGTAGTTAATACCTTTTCTTCGAGTTTTCACTATCTTGAAATTCTTGAGCGCCTCCGATCCATTTTAGAACGATTATTATACTACAAATACCGTGTAACGTTCACTTCTCAGATTCAACATACACACAGCATATATGCACATATACATGTAACGAACACCTTCATATATATACATATATACGTATATACGTACGATACGTAGATAGTATAGCAACAGTACACTTTCCAATACTTGTGCAGTACTGCCTTTTAAGTAAGTGCATCGCCGTGCGTTTGCGTGCGTGCGTGCGTACTTATGTACGTAGATAAATCAACGTACATAATATACTGTTCGATCAATATGTTTGTAACTGTGAATCATTGGCCTCATGACATCCGGCTTGTAGCTCACTACGCGAAGACAAAAATAACGCCAATTATTAATGTGCACTATATACTGACAAATTCAACCGCGCGGTCCAATCTGAAACCCCATCAATGAGTTTGGCTAGAGCTTTGCTGCAAAAATGAAAAAAAAAATGAATTTGTCTGATTTTCATTCTCTTCGTTTGAACGCGGTTTTTCACAAAAAATTTGAGATGCGGTGCATTTTCAAATGTTGCAAAGGGCCTATAAGTTCTCAAATTCATCATGTTTATTTTTAACCGCGCATTTGTACTCCATAATCATGGACGGAAAGGGATCAAATTTTCCACATAAGCTTACTTGACTACTAGGGGTGAGAGAACGGAGGTTGAGACGAGGGGCTTATTATATATTAGTCTAAAAGTTTAAATGCATATTTGTCGGTAAAGAACATATATTTTACCCGTAGAGAGCAAAACTTCTGCTCAAATAGATAGGGGAGCCCACTGTGGCGTTGTCAGACTTTGGGGACGGGAGGGGAAAGAGGAGGGCAGAAAGGTTCACACCAACATGAAGAACTGAGCGTCGCCGGAGGCGTCGTTATGACGGGAAACGTAGGCTGAATAAGCGTTGTGATCCAGGGGCCGCAGTAGGCCCTTGTGAGATCCAGGGACATTCATTGGCGGGGATAGCACGAGGAGGCCCTGAGGTATTAAGAAAATTGTGAAAATTTAAAACGAAGCATCTAATTATCTACAAGTAGCATTAAATGCGCACAAAGCAAACCTCAAAAATGCAAATCAGAATTTGACCATTTTTGTTAGCCTCACTTCGACTAGCGATTGGTAATTCTGGATGGATGTTGAAATAATAATTCTGGAACATATTTACGAGCAAAGGGCTACAAAGAGTTCACAAAATAGCTGCGTGCGAATATCACCGCAAAAAAAAAAAATAAATAAATAAATAAATAAATAAAAATAAAAAAGTCAGATTTTTTTTTGCAGTTTTAGCTCCGATTGACTGATTGAGTGAATCAAGTGACAATGGGTCCTAGTGTATAGATCGATGAATAAGCCAGTGATTAGATGATTAGTTTTTACCCAAAATTTCATTGGGGCACACGGGGGCACTGCATATTTTTCGGGGGTAAGTGCCCCATCTATCCCCCTTGGCGCGGCGACACCATGGAGGAATTTTTTCGTCCATAATACTATAAAAATCTCTTGTTTTATGTGTTTTATGAATGGAGATCATGTTTTCCAAAGCTTTCGATGGGGAGTTACCCCTCGGTGACCCTACGGCGCGGAGCCGCTTATGGCGATGACATATACGCAACTCTGTGAAGTACACTTACTGTCTACTTCAATCGTCATAATTTATGATAAGAAAGCATCTGAAACAATGAACTTAACAAAGAAATTATTAATAACAGTGTTGTCCCGTCTCAAAATCGTGAGATATACTTATAGTCAAGTGGGCTAAGATCTGCCGCCACACTGTGCTCAGGTTATTGGACGTATGCATGATCTTATTAAGGCTGTTAAACTTTGGAGCGTGGAGTCTATTCTATCTTATTTTTTATTTATTTGGTACTATAGTGAACAGTAAACACAAAGAAATAAAATAGACATATTAAAAGCATGCTAGAGGCAAATAGACAATAAATAAGACACAAAAAAAAAAGAGACTGGAATACAGTACAATACAGAGTACCAGGGATAAGCCAAAGAGCCTAAGAAAGCTTATTTCCATTGGCGTCCCTAAAGACGGAACAAGGTACAGTTGTACATGGGAAAACGCAAAGGGAATATTGCACAAGATGAAAGCCACCGGCAGTCTTTTTTTTTCTTTTTTCACATACACATTTAAACATATATACATTTAAAACCATATACCATGTTACAATAATTATATAATATTGTAAAGAGAATCAGCAATAATACGTAAAACAAGGGTTACTAAGTAAAATCCAATGTATTCTGAATGTAACAAGAAAATATGCAGCATGTAAAGATACCCCCCCCCCCCAAAAAAAAAGATCTCTGATTATAACCATATATGGAACTGTATGTTACAAGTCATCAAATAGTAAATCACCTGTTCTGAAGGTGGCTTTCAAAATGTTGAAGGAAAAAGGACCTCGTGTATTCTTACGATCAAGATACTTCTCGACATTTAATAAAAACTTGACATTACGTAGAAATTCATTCGTATTCGGTGTTGCAACACATGTTTTCTTTTGAAAAAAAATAGTACTTCATGTTAAAAATAAGAAAATTAAAAGCATGTTTCAAAAGAAATTGATAAACGAAAACAAAATAATCGGACTTTCAAAACAGAAACTGCCAGCCAAGAATTGTGATCTAAGGTTTTGTCCTTTTGCCCACAGCAGGCCAGAAAGTGCAACGAGGATTATCTGTTTGCTCATTAAATGAAGTAAAGAATTCGTGCCTTTAGTATGCGATGGAGAAAACGGAATTTAAAATATTGTAACTTAGTTTCTCTAAGTGACTGAATGGGGGCTTGAAAGATGGCACTCCATACACAATTGTCAAGATCGAAGTATAAATTCCATTTTACAATTGTCTTAGGAACAGTTTCAAGTTTTTGAATGAGCTGTCTGTAAACAAGACGGGAGAAGAAATTCGTATTGAATATTGTATCAATAAGAGGAAGATCGCCATTATCAACATCGGTGTTAAGTGACGCTCTCCAATGCGAAGAGATAGCATGTATAACACCATAGTAAACATTGAAAGGGCAATTAATGCAAAATTTTGTTTTAAAATCGGCAAAACTTTAGAAAGAATTGTCTGCATCTAATAAATCATAAATATGCATAATTCTTTGTCATGCCAGGATTTATAATAGATAACATTATTTGCAATTTTGATACTTTGTGATTTTTAAAGTTCTTGGTGGGATTGCAAAAAGAGAACGAGGTCCAAGCCTGTAAAACGTCATTAACAAAAGTTGTCAGTGCACACGTCATTACAGTAAATAAAACGTTGTGCCATAAATTTTAAGATAGAAACTGAAATAATTTTTCCAGAATCCCTCGTTGGTATCAGTTTTTATCCAAGAACACTTTAACCCATCAATGAAACTCTTAATATGAATAACACTCAAACCTCCATTCGAAATAGAATTAGCCATTGTCCGATATGACTTATTTTGTCCGGTTTCCCTGACCAAATGAACTTAAATATTGTGCTCTCTAGGAGATTAATAAATTGTTTGGGAGGATTTGGTAAACATTCAAATAGATAGACCAACTGTGACAGCGCAAAAGTTTTCGCCAAGGCAATCTTAACAATTTGAGTGAGGTCGCGACAGGCCACAGGTTTAATACATTTTTAGTCTGGATAATTTCGGCATAAAATTGAGTCGAAAGAGACTATCACCATCATTACAAACTACTACGATGACTACGGTTACCGGGTTCACAGCCCATGTAAATCCGTAAGAATCAATAAATTGAGGTTTTCGAGAAGACAGGGGACCTAGAGGGAAAATGGTGTTTTCATAATTTATTTTCAGACCTAAAGCTTTTTCAAAGTCCTTTAAAAGGAGAATAACATTCTTAAGAGTATCATGAGAACCTTCTAAGAAAGCACGGTGTCATCCGCGTATTGAAGAATTTTTAATTCATCATTTAGAACTGATGTGCTTTTAATACTTTGTGTAGCACTGGCCTTCATAGCTAATGTTTCGACACAAACAATAAAAATATATGGACTTAAGGGACATAGTTGTTTAACGCCTCTTTTAATGTGGAAAGACTCGGATGAATACCCATTACTGCATACCGAAGCAAAGGAATTCGAATACAAAGTACGGACCCAGGTGCAAAAACTGTCCTTAAAACCAAATATGTGCAAGCAATGAAAGATAAAATTCCAGTTCAAAGTATCGAATGCTTTTTTCAAAATCAATAAGGAGTAACATGCCCTTGGTGAAGATAGATTTATAAAAGTCAATGGTATCTAAAATACAACGAATGTTCTCACCATTGAAACGCCATATAACCAGTTTAATTTTTTCCAGTGATAGTTGAAAGAACACCTTTAACTCGAGTAGCTACTGCTTTAGTACAAATTTTGTAGTCCGTATTTAATGAAGAAATTGGGCGAAAGTTTTTAACTCGATTATGATATTTTCCCGGTTTGGGTAACAAGGTTATCAGACTGCTCACGTGTAAAAGACAAATGATAATGGGCCAGATTTAAAGAATCGGTGACAGTCTTACCAATGAACTCCCAAAAATGTTTATAAAACTCGACTGGCAGCCCGTCACAGCCAGGACTCTTTCCATTGCTCATAGAAAAAAGTGCTGCTTCACACTCCTCTTCCGACAATAAACCATCACAAGAACCTGCAAGTTCATCATCAAGTGGTTTTGTCATCTCAAAATTTTTCGAAAAAGGACTGAGTAAAATTAACAAGGTGTGCAGAATACAGATTTCTGTAGAATGAACATAATTCATGCAAGATAGCAAATTGATCGGTGACTTGCAGAACCATTTTCGTCCATTAACTTAGTGACAGTATTAATAGTTTTGTTTCGTCTTTCGAGATTTAAAGAAAAATATATTTCGTATTCTTTTCCTCCTGCCCCACCCAACGTGCCCTAAAACAAATAAAAATTCCTTGCAGTTTATAGTCAAAGATTCGGTCAGGCCCATTTCTAGCACTTTTTAGGCTGTTCAAAAGTTCCGGATCATGCGTATGGCATTTTTCCAAGTTAGAAATTTTTACTTTCAGTTTTCCTTCTTTTTCTCGCTTCCGATCTATTGTAATTCATGGAAACGGTTCGAACTTCAATTTTAATAAATTTCCACTTCTTAGAGGCATTGACGAACCGTTCAGTGGAATCAATAGCGACAATTAATAGTGTCTTGAATTTGACGGGTGTGATTTTCATCTGCAAGTAGAGAACAATTAAATTTTCAAAAGCATGACTCTCGTCTCTGTCTGTAAGACACTGGCAGTCGGTGGCTATATTTGGTACGGAGATTTTGCTCCGTCGGAAGTGATTTGTTGGCAAGATGGTTCTTGACGTACAATTAAAAACGGGAGGTATTTTCAATTAAGGCATTGGGAAGGGAGTTCCAAAGTTCAGTATCTGTAAAGAAAAAGGTACGGCCAGTGGATCCTTTTATTCTGGAAACAATAAAGTTGAATGGGCTACCCTGGCACTGTGCCAATAAATATCCCTCAGTGTCTAAATTTAACATTGCGGCTTCTTCCTAAAAATAAATATATTTAAAAACAAACAAGTGTATTATTCAAAAGGTAGCCTATTTGAGTAGAATTAATAATTGCTATAACAAATTAATAATTTGTAGTAACAAATTAATAGTTTGTAATAAATAAATAATTTGTAATTACAAAATAATAATGTGTTATAACAAATTAATAATTTGTAATAAAAATTAATAATTTGTAATAGAAAATTAATAATTTGTTATTACAAATTAATAACTTTTATTTCAATGGGCTTTCGTAGATTATTGCCAAGCTGATCATATAAATTTATCAAAGTTTGTATATAATGTAAATGTATTTTTTCTTTTAAAGAAAACTTTGTTTTTTCTTTTTTAATACATCGCTTGAAATTATTTGGTGGGGCCAAGAACGCGTTACAAAAAATTCTGGGGGGCATTGCCCCTGCCCCCGTGGCTACGCCACTGGTGGGTACAGTAAATTATGTGTGCAATCAATCGCTCCGACGGATTATGTGCAGGCGCGGTTGTAAGAACGTAATTTGGGTAGGGGCTATGTTACCATTGACCCTGGTGAAACCCGCTGGATAAAGAGAAGGTCCGTAGCCATGAATTCTGACCTAAGGGGCACCGGTACCACAAATGTGGGCACCGACGAAGACTATGTTTGTAACTAGTGATGCCACCAGATGATGGCAGATTGCGGGAACCACTAGGGGGATGATATCTCAAGCCCTGCACGGATAGCCTAAGGAATTCGGAACTACGTGTGAACTTGGGGGCTTCGTGAGCAAAACGTCCCTCTTTCCTGGCAGCAATTTCCCTTCCTCTTGCGATACAGAGACGTGGAATTTGTGGAAAGTTTCACGAGTGAACGGAACAAGGCTATGGTCATGATGGTGCTTCTTCAGCTCCGCAAGAGTAGATGAAGAGTTGAGTGTTTTTCGGACGGTGAAGGGATCATGCTGCCATGCCGCTACCATATGATTTAGCATAATTTTGGTGGAATCTAGACTGAGGGAAAATCCCCGAAATGTCTAAGACAGTTAATAAGACTGGGAACAATGTAGCTTGGAGCTTTGAGCTGACCTCCGAATGACACTGAGAATACACCAAATTCTTCACAGTTCACAATTCAGTTCACAGTGCGCGCAGCTTTCTTTGAACAATTAAATTTTGCATAAACAGCTTGCTTGCAACAGGGTAATTTGTACTATCATCATGGGCGGAAAAAGTATTTTTCTTTTATTAATTCGTTTATTCGTTGTTAGAGTAAATTCAAACCACAAATTCATCCATCACTGGCATGTTACGAATGTTGCTCAAAGTATTAGATTGCTACATGAAAACCCATTGATGTTTCTTCTTCTAACTTTGGGAGTAGGCTACACCTAGTTTGTGCTAGAAAAGTTCACTGATACTTTTTGTGCTAATGATCAGTGATACAACGTGGACTGTGAGGATTGCGTGCGATGTGCTCCAAAATTTGGGGGTATACTTCATTGCCCAAAGGGAAATTTGCCTCCAGGCTCAGCAAGGTGTGGTTCTTGGATTTGCCGATAAGGAGGACAAGCGCTCTGACTAGGTGCCAGCTACTCTAAGCCCCCAAAAATGCAATAGATTGTTGAAAGTCATGTCGAACTCGAAATATAAGGCGCGCGAACGCGCGAAAAAATTCGGGTTATATTGAAAAAGATTTCATATTTCTGTTTGCATTAAAAAAGTAAAAAAAAGTTTGAGATTTTATTGAACAATATGCCCTACTAAAGAGCAAACCAAGAAATTTGATGGGGCGACTGTACAGTCGTAGTCGAGTTTCACATTCTTTATCTTACCAATAAAGGCTTCCTGACGAAATTGAAAAGTCTTGTTTCTTACAAAATATTTTGCCATGATGGTGAGGCTAAAGGAAGAATCTTCCTTGCAAAAGACATGAATAAGAGGTTAGAACTTCTCAAGAATGCATTTTCGTGTTTCTGTAGAATCACGACTACACCTAGTTGTGATATATTGTACCTCTTTTTTCTTCTCCCTCTTTTTTCCTTTCCCCTTTAAATTTTTCGCCGCTATGAAGGGGGGGGGCAGGTCCCCTTACCGCCTAATGTCACGCAAGCTGCTTGTGGTTGTTTTTCTTTTTTTTTTTAACTTGGAATATAATCTGTGATTTCTGCATTTTCACTTAATTTGTTTGTGTCGATAAAATTACTTAGGGCAAAAATAATAACAATAAAAACAAAGTTGTTTCTGCTTATTAGTATGCACCATCATAAAATTTTATGTTCAATCATCTGATCATTTTGATGATTCAAGGGGTAAATGGTTACTAAGCCAATATAGGACAACGTTCTTTAAAAAGCATAGTACTGCATGCAGTATAATTTGAGATCATAGGCGGTCTGGCCGTCGTTGTGGCGATAGGGCGATCGCCCATGGGCCGCTAGGTTCATGGCTGCCTTGGGCCGGATGCTAAGTAAAAAGAAAGAGAGAAAAACGAGAGAAGGGAGGGAAAAAATTAAGGAAGGAAAGTGAAAAGACGGAGAGAGTGTGAAAGATGGAGAGAGGGTGGAACACGGGATCGTAATGCAGTGTGCGCCAGAACTGATTGTGCTCTGAGGGCCCATATATCCCTATAATAATCCCCTGCCTCACCGGTGGCCCACGTAAAACGTCTGGGCCAATCATCGGAAATGATCATAGAAACCACGAGATTGACACTAAACAATGTTCCGGTTTGAGAGTCAGAGCTGGGGTTGGAAATGCTGGATAACCTCAACACTAGCTAGCCAGTTGGGGCATCTACAGGTTTCTCATCAGGTTCAACATCTCAAAGGGCCACTACTTCATTGATCCCTCTTCACTAAGATGGCTTATGTAAAGTAAGTGATTAGTAAATTAAAACATCGTGCCTCCCCATTCACCTTCCTCGTGTGGGTTCATGACAGATTTTAATAATTGTAAAAACCCAGGCAATCAAAATTTCAGAATTTTTCCAAGAGAGGACCCCACGGAACACTGGAACGACGTTAGAAAGTTTCTAACATCGGCCTTACAGTGGTCATAGACCAAATAGTAAAGAAGACAAGTGAGCGTAGACGACTTCTTCTTGTGTGGTTAAGTAGTCAATATGTATACTATTTCAGTGGCGAAGGTACGAGGGCGTGGGGCGCACGCCCCCTTCGATTCTTGAAAATTTCCGAACATTTTCCTCAAATGAGCCCTATACTCGTTCTAGCTATTTCTGTTGGGAGTGGGGTGGGGTGGGGTGGGGTGAGGTGCGTGTTTTGACTGAGTGATGAAAGAGCAATTAAAAAAATAAATAAAATGAACAAAATTAAAAGGAACATTTGTATGCCATAACTCATGTTTAAAAATGAAACTGCACATTAAATAACATAGAAATCTTTGTCTTTTGCCAACCATTGTATACCCAACAACTGCAGTACTTCTATGCCCTCTGGAAAGGAATATTGATAACATCTGGACCCCGGTATACTGGTATATTACAGGCGCGTGATCTCGTCTCAAGTTCCCAACAAAAATCTACGATTGTGAGCAAGTCTTCTATTTCTTAAACCACTTTC
>WURT03066918.1:0-11311 GCA_009936505.3 Holothuria glaberrima
CAGACAATTAAAAACTTAACGTAAGGAATGTGGGAAATGGCATAATTTATGCATGATAATAAGCCTCGAGTTCCCAACTTTCCTGTTGCTACAGTACGTGACCCAAATGTGTATAAATGATATGGTTCATATGGTTAGCACTGAAACTTGGAAAAACGTAGCGCAATCATTGTATGTCTTCCTGTAGTACAATATGTATGCAGATGTATGGCATTGTCCATGGCATGCACACCTTGTAGGCTACGTAGGTAATACTGTGTGCTGTTTGACGCAACAATTACGGTGATCGTTATAATTGAAGAGCTTTAAATTTGGCTTTTTTTGTGAATATGAATGCTGATATTTTAGGCGGGAACTTACAGAAATGTGTGCTTTAGGGAATTAGTAAGTTGTTTGCAGAAACCTGAAGTGTATTTTAGCCCGGTTTTCAGTTTTCAAATAATCGGTGGTGGTAAGCGGTCGAATGAAAAAATTTTACTGTTGCCGATTATTTACCCAGTGTGCGATAATCCGCCCAATATCAATTGGTGCGATGGCTATTATCTGAACAGATAAGGTTTGTAACTTGCAGCGTGCGCATGCGGGACACACACGTTGCATCTTGCAAGAGAAAATATATGTCACAGAAGCTTATAATTGCCGTCTCTACCTGAAACGGAAATCCACGGAAAAGGCAAAGTTGGAAAACAGAAAAATCGGAATATAAAAAGTGGAAAACGGAATTTACCGTTTTGTGAAGCGGAAAATCGGGGGCCCTATGCCTTGGTCATGATATCACAATCACTTCACGATAATAACAATACGATAGTATACAAATGATGAATGTTTATAGTGCTAATAGTGCAAATATTTTCATTTATTAAAAGTTTGAAAAATTCTATTCAACGAGATGTAGCTGAGTTGAATAAAATTGTTCAAACTTTCAACAAATGAAATGTTCATACTATCGCACGAATGGAAAACATTCATTTGTTTCATATATTTTATTTGAAGTTGTAAATGGTCAGGCAGTCAGGAAACCCTGATAAAAATAAATGTACAAGTTTATTAAATAATACATATGAGGGTGGATCAAAAGTGAAGGATATTAAGACCTTCATGTATGTTCAAAGTCTACTTGAATTCGATGCTATTGTAGTGACACCAAAGGAGTCTGAAAAGTTTTCTTTGAGCAGAATTTAGCAGCTTTTGGGAATGATATATATATATATATATATATTCATTGTTATTGTACAGAGGTGTATGTTTCTGCAATGCCTAATATTTTTGTAAAGCAAGTTTGCGATGCATGGGTCGAAGCATCTTATGATAATTTTGGAAACCAGGATAGTGGCAACCCTCTTTAATTTTGATTCTTTTAAACAGAAATTTAACCTGAATGCCTTCCCAATTACATTGTATTGTGGGCTCATTAATAGTATTTCAAGCGGATGAAGTGAGGCTGGGTGTGGCCGAACGGAAATTCCTAACAAACGTAGTTCTTGGGTACAAAAGACCCTCCAAGCGTATTCACTTTCTCAGTGTGTTAAAAATACCTTTATCAAGAGAGTTGTCACTAAACCTACTGCCATCAACAAATGGAATAATGAATTAATTAACTTTGATACGTATAACTGTGAAAATATTTGGAATATGTCCTGGGTCTCTGTGCAGGAGAGTGTCTTTTTTCAGTTTGGCTTTTACATAGAATCCTCCCCACAAATAAATTGCTGTTACTTATGGGTAAGATCAACTCAAATGTGTGTTCTGTTTTGCGAGAATGACCTTGAAAATCTCGACCACTTGTTTTGGATATGTACTGTAGTTTATATTTGATTTAAAATTAAAAGTTCTAAAAAGGCAATTTGTATTTTCCAGAGATGACATCTTTTTCTAATATCAAAATCATAAATATTACCCCTATAATTAAAATTTAAACTTGCTCTGCAAGTTGAGAAGCACATTAGTTACTATTCTACTAATATAAAGAGGGGTAAACGTATGAATTATACTAAGCTAGAGGAAGCTTTCCATATTTCTTAAGAGTTAGACCTTTTGGGATCGATTCCATTTATTTGTGCCATGAAGAATAAAGTAATTAGCGCCTCGTCAGTTATTACCTTCAAACCTCATTTACAACTTATAAATGTAATACTATAGCATCTGTTGAAAAATTTTAACATGCTGGAGGGTATTGCTCTGTAAATATGAATCAAGATATTTTGTACATAAAGTATAACACGAGGTAAAATGCCAACAAATGTTCAGTACGCAGGATGATTACTATTATGGAAGTTCGAAAATCAATACAAATTGAGAAACAGCAACGACAACGACAACATAAATAATATCATCATCATTGTCATAGTCATCATCATCATAATGATAATAATAATAATAAACACTACATATTGAAGGTCCGACTGAGAACGTGTATTTTATTTTCGGACTGAAAACGTGTCAGGCTAAGATCTCATTCTTTCGGAATGAAAACGTGTATTTTATTTTCGGACTGAAAACATGTCAGACAAAAAACTCCTTTCTTCGGATTGAAAACGTGTATTTTATTTTCGGACTAAAACCTTGTTTTTTCAGACTGAAAATGTGTATTTTATTTTCGGACTGAAAACGTGTTGGAATAAAAAGTCTTTTTTCGGATTGAAAACATGTATTTTATTTTCAAACTAAAAACTTGTTCTTTCGGACTGAAAACGTGTAGGACTAAAAAATCTTTTTTTCGGACTGAAAAACGTGTATTTTATTTTCGGACTGAAAACATGTCAGACTGAAAAGTCTTTTTTGAATTGAAAATGTGTATATTATTTTCGAACTAAAACCTTGTTTTTTCAGACTGAAAACGGGTATTTTATTTTCGGACTGAAAACGTATTGGACTAGCAACTCGTTTTTTTGGACTGAAAACTTGTATTTTATTTTCGGACTGAAAACATGTCAGACTAAAAACTCGTTTTTTCGGATTTAAAACATGTCTTTTATTTTTGGACTGAAAACGTGTCGGACTGAAAAGGTGTACCCTAATAAAGCATTTCACCAGTGATTGAAAGAAATGGGATAACATGGCATTATTTGGAATAAAACATGTACGTCATCAAGACCTCAGTGCATTTTTGCATTCTGGTTTTTGACTAGTAGTACTGTGAGTGTAGCTGTTAATAGTACCAAGTTACAAGTAATTCTTTAAGTCCCTCCTCCTTTTTGCCCATGTTTTATTAATCTCATCAGCAACACATTTCCCCATTTTTAACTCATTCCAGGGAAGCTGGCTTGAGCTTATATCATTGGGCATCTATCTACTCATATATGTCTGTCTGCGTGCCCACCTCCCGCTTGTCTGTCCTTCTGTCTGCCTTGCATAGAAGTTAATATCACAGTGGTATCTGACAATTAATCTAAACGTTGGTCACAATTATGGTCCAAGGTCATCTAAGGGTCATTTTCTGCCCTATTATCATCAAAATTGCTCAGAACTATGATTGGAATGTGAAGATTTAAAATAACATCTTCTGTTTCAGAGCAAAGATTGCTTTGGGACGTTTTTACTGGCTTTGTCCCAGCCCAACTACTTATACCAATTTCACAAAATCTTTCTTCTGCACCAGTTACAGCACTATATGTGAATGAAGGGTCAACTCTGACAGCTTGGTTAAGATCAACTTTGAGTTTGCTTAGATGAAGATGAAGGGAAAGTCTTTGATTGGTATTTCAGTGCTGCTTCAAGACTACCTTAACCTTGTATAGGTACCCTGTTAGAGGGCATGAAGTTAGTTAGTTAGTTAGATGAGGTTTAACGGCCCAGTTTACAACCAATTGATTCAAGTCGAGCCGGCCACGGCCTTTTTTCCAGTTGTGGCTCACTGGCTTGTTATCCCTTGCTCCATTGCTTTATATGCGGAGCATCATGCACAACGGCAGAAGTTTCCATTTTTAAAGTCTTTGGTATGACTTGACCTGGGAATCGAACCCGGGCCTCTCGCGTGAGAGGCAGATGCGCTAACCACTAGACCAAACACGCTGTCAGTGTTTGTGTAAATTTCCAATGCAGAGATTGTTGAAGTAGGTAATTCCAATAGGTCAGACGTACAGCATTTGTGCATTCTATGATTCTATACCAACTGAATTGGCACAATTACAGTAGAGGATGATATGTCATTCTAAGTGTTGATGCATTTAGTGGGATAAAGGGTTGCACTCCTAAGATCATTTTTTTTTCATTTGTGGAGGGACTGTGGAAATAGACTTTTGTTAAATCTGTTGGTAGTTTGTTCATCTTACCTTTCCACACATAATTAACTACAAAGGTAACCAATAAGGAAGGCAGTGTACCCTCTGACAAAAATTGTAATCAATCACTGCACAATTTTGATCAAACATTAAATGTTTTTGCTACACTTTCACAGCCTTGCTGACTTTGTGAGGTTTAATATTTTACCTTATGTAAATAAAATGACTCATAATGGTATGGTTTAGTTGATAGTGCACTCATTCCTACAATATCAATATCAGAATGGTGTTGTTGGCCAATATTGATATATCAGGTATTGGTACCAAACAGTTACCTATAATATTGCTACAACACTACTTGAAATGAATTAATGTGACAGTTCCTACAGATAAAGATATTTTTTCTTTGTTGCAGATTGCAGTTGAAATCTATGAAATGCTTGGAAATGTTGACAGAAACTGCCCTGAAATCATCCATGTGGACACTATTTGTGACTTTTTGTATCCTTTCTTTTTGTATTATTTTAACCACACATGTACACTGAGACTGTCTGGGAATATCCTGCATGGTGCCACATAACAAGTTACTATGTACAGAAAACATGAATTAAACTCACTCCTGCCAGTGTGGTCAAATCAAGGGAAACCCAGCACACTTACTAGCTACATAAAACACCAACTTAGGTACTGAAATTGGTAAGCTGGAGAATATGAGCATGCAGGTCTTTTTATGAACATTAAAAGCCACCTGGTCATGTATTTTCAAAACTAACCAGACTCTTCATCCTGGAGAACATGGTTAAAAGTCACTCTGAGTATTATTAAAGTAAGGCTTGAGAATACCCCATCCCCAGGTTTGCCACCCCCATTTTCCAGCATCCAAGCTGTCCTTAGGTCCAAGTCCAGCAAAACCAGTTAAATTTACCTTGGGAAAATGGGCATGTTACTGTGTTAACTTATCCAGGCCAGCAAGACAAGGCACTGGGGAAGGGGGCCAAATGACTTTGAGAGGGGCTGAAATCTCAAGGGCAGAGATGTGTTAAGCCAGTGGCAACTTGAAATATTCTAAGGGGGTGAAATTTTTTTAGGGAGGCTTTCCCTTCCCCCACCCTTTGTCATCTCCTGTGTGCAGGTTTGGACTTAGGCTCTCAATGACCCTCTAAAGGCTTTAACATACACTCAGAAAAAGCTGGCAAAATCGTATCAAAATTCTGTGTCATACGTGTAGCCCTTCATATCCTCAGTGTATCAATAAACAACTTGGGAAACCACAGCTTTGAGAGTATTGTAACGTTTTCCCTCTGTGAAAAAATATACATACAGGGAATTCCATTCATGCTGGTTGAGACGGTTGCCATGGGAACTTGAACAGGTTTCCAGTTTCCTTTTCATGGAAGAGCTTTCACCCTTTCCCATGAAGTGCAAAACAGCATGCAGTGTGCAGTAGTTGTATGTACTTGTACTTGTACATATCCTGGCACATAGTTTTTTCCCAGGATGAATGGGGGCGATTTTCGGAAATTTCTAATGAAGTCATGAACAATGATTCTCAGGTTAGGATTAAGGTTTGGGTTAAGGTAAAAAAATTGGCTATCCAGGCTAGCTATGGTTTGTTCTGCGCACAAGGTATGCTAACTGCGGTGAATTATGAACAAACAACTAGTTGGTGCAAGATCATACGAGTGACAAAAATAGGCAACAACATAACGTTAGAAAAAGTGAGTTTTTTAAACAACATCATCAATGTAGACAACATGAGTTTAAGACAACCCCATCAATTTAGACAACGAGATGAGTTTAGACAATGTGAATTTAGACAACAACCTAAGTTTAGGCAAGAAAATATCTGTACCCTTTTCATGTTCCATACATGTTGGCTATTGTCTGAAGTTGTGCCCATTTTTTTTTATTCCTTGCCAAGGTTAACAGCATGTGAGTGTGTGTCTGTAGGGCATACCCCCATAAGGCATCAAACGCGAGTATGTACATGTGTGCGTTTGTGATGCTTGGCTTGTAAACATGATATCTCAAGGTAGGAATGATGGATGCTTTTCATATTTGATTGATGGATAAATAATATTAAGTGAAAGACCCATATTGTTTTTGGTGGCTGTCAGAGGTCATGTGAGGTCACCAGAGGCCAAAAACCAAAAATTTTGTAAACATGATATCTCGAGATAGGAATGATGGATGCTTTTCATATTTGGTCTATGGATATATAATATTGAGAGAAGAACCCATGTTGTTTTTGGTGGCTGTCAGAGGTCGTGTGAGGTCACCAGAGGCCAAAAACCAAAACTCATGTAAACATGATATCACAAGGAAGGAAGCATGGATAAGTTTCATACTTTGCATGTGGATGCATTTCAGTCAGAAAGTGAACCCTATCATTTTTGGTAAATGTAAAATGTCACATGACTGTAACATAGCCATACCTCTAAAGTTGTAGCTTTAAGTTTACCAACATGGTTAGGAATTTTGGCACTGAAATATGCTGAAGGTATATATATGCCTCAACTTTTATTAAGTTTTATTTGCTTCAGGTATACAGTTGTCACTGCCTAGAAATGCTTCTTCTCAAACAATTTTGTAAGTGATATTGCTATGGGAATCATAGATATGTATCATATCATGAGAGTATACAGAAAGTGTTGCAACTGCCTTTTCTTAACTTTATCTCAGGTACCACATCAAGTATAGATTTGCTGGCGATTCCATTAAAACTGAAGCTGAGCAGGTAATAAGGGGTCTGAAATCACAACTCAGCAAGGGACTTCGATTTATAAGCAAATCTAAAACAGCTGTGTCTGCTGTTACACCTGAAGATTCTGCTTCTAAATTAGGTTCAGCCCATAGCCACTGAATCGCTCAACAGGAAGTGTCTGTCAGGAATGAAGCAGAATATAGTGAAAACATTGATGCCTGTTTGATCATGTGGAGCTATTAAGATATTTGAGAAGGTTCATTCGTAGCATGCGCAGTGGATTGAATGTTGTAGTCAAAGATATTCAAAAGGAATAATACATTAGTGAGCACTTAATATATTGGAGAGATGAAACATGGACAAAAAACATATAAAAGATTCCAGTGAAATGACATAAACATGGACTGAAATGTAAGGCTGTGCCATGTTAAAATGTCCCTTGCAGTGTATTTGCTAATTGACACTTACCTGGATTGCATATTTCTTCCTTAAACTTGTGCAGGTATGTACAGAACTTTCTAGTGAGTGGTTGCATGGAAGAAAAAAAGACACTTGCTTTAAAATGTTTTTCATCCATTACCTTAAATAGGTAAATTGGAGTGTTTAAAGCCAGCAAGTTGGTGTAACTACCTTTATAAATTTGTACATCATCCTAAGTTAAAGGGATTGACAGGTATGCTATGTTCATGTTTACTGAACAGCTTACCAAGCAATGTTTTGTTTTATACTGTGTATATTGAAATGTCTGACAGTGAAAGTTGTCACAAAAGCTTCACAGTTAACTAACTCCCTTATATCAAATGGTTCATTCCTGTGTCTTAGGTTGTATAAATGTTTCAAGTTCAGAGGATTTAGTTGTTTGAACAGGACAGTATGCACAATTTTAGGGGGCATGATATGTATTGAATATCTGATATTCATCTGTGCCCCTTTCATATGGCGTAGGTTCTTTTTTCACAATGGTTGTTATAATAGGCATAATCGAAGAGATGTTAACCATCATTTAGTGTAATCAAGAAAATGTTTTGCAAGTAATGCATCCTTGATAGTGGAAATGGCACTTCCAACTTTGCAAGTGCTGGGAAAATGCTTCTAAACGGTCTGTTTGAAGGTCTTTTGTTTCCCAAGGGGTAGTGGCAGGATCGTCCAGCAGGCCTAGAGCTCTCTGATGGTCTGATGGGTGGAGATTTAGGCAGTAAACCCCAAGACCTAGCAAGGGCAGTGAGGGCATGTGAAGGGTGTTTTACATTTTTTGCACTAGTAGAAAATTCGCTCCTTCTTGGCAGGCTGTAGGCCTCCTTTAGGCAAGTGTAGGAAAAGGTCACATTGGTCTTTGGCCTATTACCCTGTCTTTCAGGTACAAAGTAAATGCAATAGTGAGCAAGTTTGTTGGCTCATGGAGGTAACCAAGCTACATCATACTGCTGGTTTCGGTTTCTTACCATACATCAAGTCTGCATTTTTTGGCTGTCTGAAGTTTTCAGTGACTGTAAAAATTTTATCTTCATTTCATTATCTGGGAAGTTATGAGTAATCACTGCTCTTAATCTGTCAATTGTTGCCCACCTTTAGCTCATATACATGAGTTGGGAGGTTTTGGTCTCGATGGTAAGAGAAACTATGCATTCATGATGGTGTGTGTGTGTATGTGCATGTTTGTGAACAGGTGTGTTTGTGATGATTGGCTAGTTAAGACAGTATCTCAATAAGGGAAGCTCTGACAGTTTTCATACTTGGTACATAGATGCCCATATTAAGGGGAAGAATCCTATTGTTTTGGTGGAGGTTCTCATGTCATCTGGGATCACCAGGGGAAAAACTCTTGGAAACTTTGTTAACAGGATATTCCAAGGCAAGATAAATTTGATACATAGTAGTTAGATGCCCAATGCCCATGGTGAGAGGATCAACCCCATTCTTGGTTTCGATAATAAGACAAACCTATGCAGTTGTTCTGCATGTATGTATGTATGTATGTATGTATGTATGTATGTATGTATGTATGTGTATGTATGTGTGTTTGTGACACTGCTCGTTAACACAATAACTCAAAGAGGGAAACAGTGACAGTTCTCAAACTTGATACATAGATACCCCATATTGAGAGAAAGAACCCTATCGATTTTGGTGGGGGTTAAAGGTCATCTGGGGTCACCAGGGGTCAAACTCTGAAAAACTTTTTAACATAATATCTCATGGTAGGAAGCTTGGATTGATTTCACACTCAGTGTGTAGATGTACTATGGTAAGGGGAAAAACCTTATTGTTTTTGGCAGAGGTCAAAGGTCACCTGGGATCACCACGGGTCAAACTCTGAAAACTTTGTTAACACCATATCTTGAGGTAAGAATCTTAGATAAATTTCATACTTAGTACGTAGATGCGCTATGGTAAGAGATAGAACCCTATTGTTTTTGGTGGGGGTCAAAGGTCGTCAGGGGTCACCAGGAGTCAAATTCTGAAAACCTTGGTAACATGATATCTCAAGGTACTGTAGGAAGCTTGGATTGATTTCATACTTAGTATGTAGATGCATTATTGTAAGAGGAAGAACCTTATTGTTTTTGGTGGGGGTCAAAGGTCATCTCTGGTCACTGTCGATCAAACTCTGAAAACCTTGTTAACACAATATCTTAAGGCAGGAAGCTTGGATTAATTTCATACTATGTAAATGCACTATGGTAGGAGGAAGAACCCATTTATTTGTGGTGGGGGTTAAAGGTCATCTGGAGTCACCAGGGTTTAAACTCTGAAAACCTAGTGAACACAATATCTTGAGTTGGGAAGCTTGGAAATTTTCATACTTCGTATGTAGGTGTGTTATGGTAAGAGAAAGAACCCTATTGTTTTTGGTGGGGTCAGAGGTCATCTGGGGTCACTGGGGATCAAACTCTGAAAACCTTGTTAACACAATATATCAAGGCAGGAAGCTTGGATTGATTTCATACTTTGTATGTAGAAGCGTAATGGTAGGAGTAAGAACCCTTTTGTTTTTGGTGGGGGTCAATGTTCACTGGGGGTCAAACACTGTCAACCAAGATCTTTATCTGGGGTCACCGGAGGTCAAATATGAAAATTTCCCAAGAGTTCCCATGATTTTCCCTGGGGTCACTGGAGGTCAGAAAGCAAAATTTCTCAAGAGTTTCCAAGATCTTTACCTGAGGTCACTACACTTCAAAAAGAATTCCAAAGACCTTCATCTTGGGTCACCACTGGTCAAAAAAGCAAAATTTATCAGGAATTTACAAGATTGTAATCTCAGGTCTCCAAAGGTCAAAATGCAGAACTTCCCAAGAATTCCCAAGATCAAATATGAACACAAATTGTATTTTTCCAACACCTTAAAATAGCATTTCACCAGTGACTGAAAGACGATGGGATAACATAGCATTATTTGCAGTAAACCATACTTGCATCATCGAAACCTCGATGCATTTTTGCATTCTGGTTGATTCCTTGCCAAAGGCCAAAGGAATCTATGCGATGGTGATGTCATTTGTGTATGTGTGTGTGTGACGCTTTGCTTGTAAACACTCTATCTCTCAAGAAGAGTAACTCTGAGGGAATCTCATACTTGGTGTTTGGGTTGGCTATATTGAGTAAATGATCCGTATTGTTTTTGGTGGAGGTCAAAGGTCATTTGGGGTCACCAGAGGTCAAAAGGTTAAAACCTTGTAAACACGATATCTCAAGAGGGGTAACTGGGAGGGACATCATACCTGGTGTGTGGGTTGAGCATATTGAGTAGATGATCTCTATTGTTTAAGGTGGAGGTCAAAGGTCATTGGGGACACCAGAGGTCAAATGGTAAATATCTTGGAAAGTGCTTGTAAACACTTTCTCAAGAAGGGAAACTTCGAGGGATCTCATACATAGCATGTGGATTACCATTATGGAGTAAATGATCCAATTATTTTTAGTGGAGGTCAAAGGTCATTTGGGGTCATCAGAGGTCAAAAGGTCAAACCTTGTAAACGCAACATCTCCAAAAAGGTGACTATGAGGGATCTCATGTTTAGCATGTGGATTGCCCATGTTGAGTAGATGATCCCTATAATTTTTGTGGAAGTCACCAGAGGTCAATCGGTCAAAACCTCGTAAACAATGTACGGTTTCTCAAGAAGGTAACCCTAAGAGATCTTATACTTAGCCTGTGGATTACCTCTATTGTTTTGGTGAAGGTCAAGGTCATGTGGGGTCATCAGAGGTCAAACCTTGTAAACCCAACATCTCCAGAAAGGTTACTGTGAGGGATCTCATGTTTAGCATGTGGATTGCCCATGCTGAGTAGACGATCGCTATAATTTTTAGTGGAAGTCACCAGAGGTCAATCGGTCAAAACCTCGTAAACAATGTACGGTTTCTCAAGAAGGTAACCCTAAGAGAT
>WURT03066928.1:0-28028 GCA_009936505.3 Holothuria glaberrima
AATCCCATGCGGTTGTAATGTTTCTTCTTCTTCTTCTTCTTCTTCTTCTTCTTCTTCTTCTTCTTCTTCTTCTTCTTCTTCTTTTCTGCATTCAAGCTGGATTTTGCGTTTCATGTTTGTATACCTAGCTTTGTAAGCTGGCACTGCGTTCACATGGGATAATGTTCTTATCATCACACTCACTAAGACGTAATGTGACTGTGATCAGTCTCCGTATTTCCCGTATGCGTTTTTGTCTCCGTCGGTACGTTGTTCGCCGTATCAGCCAATACAGAGGATCACCACTGGGTAATGAAACTTGGTCAGAAATACAGCTTCTTACCTTCCCCTTTTGCTTGCAGGTTTTCATAATTCCAGAGCCGCTGTTATACTCCTCATATATTTAGGGAACTCTGATTGGGGAGAGGGGTATAGGTAAATCATTTGGGGGAGTGTCCCATGCATGCACAGAAAAACCTAATTTTGACCGCGGACCTTCGCTTAAAAGCCACGTTCTTCTACAAGTGTGTTGCGTTAAGGTTTGATGTATACTTTATTTACATGCAATCGGAAATGACTTAGTGACCAAGACTGAGGTCGTTTGCTTGTAGTTAGTTCTGCTACATTTTTTTCAGTGGAGATAAATATTAGATACTGACCGTACCACTTATTTTTCCATTTACATGTTAGCAGTGGCATTGTTAGAATACGTCTTTCTTCTGAAAAAGAAGTTTGTGACCACTCAACCTTGGGCAAGAGTTTAACCTACAAACAATACAACCTTGCCATTGAAAAATTCACAATTTGTAAAAGCACTCCAGTGCACTGTACTTTAGTTTCTGTTTGTGTTCTGTATAGAGACCTTTTCAATAATTGTTCAATCATCGCGTTAACGCAAAGTTCGGAAATCCGTTCCATTCATCTAAACGAAACAAACAACTTTTGTCCTTCGAGTCAGTATGTCAAAAGGGCAGCACCCGGGGTGGCGGGTGGGCCGTTCCTTGAATTTTATAGTGTTAGGTTGGCAATGTCAATTATTCATGCGTGCCATGATGACTGACTTACCTTTGTATACAAAGAACCCCCTCAGATTCTTTATAAAAGTTTCTCGAATTTCATCTAGCGGCACTTTGACCGGAGGTATTGCAAACTCTTCAAAGAACGACTGAAGTGTTTATTTTATTTTAATAGGTAACTCAGTTCAAAACAGAGGGCGCACTTCCATTTATACGCAGCAAGGGAGCTGGGTGGCTGGAAGCAGGGCTGAAACATCCGAGTCCAGAATCGGACCCGATTCCGGACTCCTCGAGTCCGCCTTTTGCTGGGCTCGGAAATGGCCTGGAATGGGAGGTAAGTTAACGGAATCGGAATAATCCCGGAATGGGCACAGCTGGACTCGGAGCAGTTTCCAGTCGACAAAAAGTTTCATTAACTTGTTACCTTGGCAACATTTTTATTGGTGTACAAAGTGATGGGTCATTTACAGTGAACTAAATTACATGTTCAGCAAGAGTATGAAATTGACCGTTTTCATCATAAGTGTAATTGTTAATAGTACAAAAAGCATGTATGAGGCAGGGAGTTACATTTTCAAATGGCCGGACTCGGAATTGGTCCGGAATTTGAAAACCTGCAATAGGAATTAGCTGGGAATCGGAAGGTACTGGAATCGGAATTGGTCCGGAATTGAGTTAGGTGGACTCAGTTAGAGCCCTGGCCGAAGTAATTCTCAATTTTGCTTTTGGCAGGTCATACAGGTCTGTTTCGCAATCTTTATTGTTATTTTCTTATCTTGTATGCCTTGTATTGGTTTTGCCTTAGCTTTTTGTGTTACTTGTATTTCACCTTTTGCTTTCTTTTCTTTCCTTTCCATTTCTTTTCTTTCCTTTTCTTTCTTTTAATTTTCTTTCTTTTCCCTTTTGTCCTTTCCCTTTTTTCCTTCCCCTTTTCCCAATCCTATCCTATCATTTCCTTGACTTGACTTGGATTTTTAATTATCATTTTCTTTGCCTTCCTTTCTTTTCCTTTTCTTTCCTGTCCTTCCCATTCCTTGAATTGGCTTGACCTTTTATGTGACTTAGAGCAGATACGGGTGATTGATTCATGGAATACACAGCTAATAGGATAGTCAGATCCTATCCCTGATAGGGTGGCAATATGTTGTTCTTTATGCAAACGTTATTTGCGCTTTTCGCATCTTAGTTTAGTATCAATGTGCTTTCTCCTTTGTTTTTGTTTAGTATCGTAGTTGAAGTTCTCACAATGCCTTATTTTCAGTCTCATCATCCTCCTTTCTTATTTTTGGCTCCCCGCCCAGGAGAAAATTCCTGTTGAAACTCCAACAGGTCTGAACTGGCATTGACGGGGATGAACAGGCAATTCTCCAATTACTTGTTGGAGTGAATGAAATTAACAAGTGTCAACAGGTACCCATTAAAACCTGTTGATACTTGTAACCAATTACCCTTTGTACATGTTCAAACCTGTTAAAACCTGTTCAAAGTTATTCAACATGTTCCAACAGGAATTTTTCTCTGGGCGAGCTTTACATTGACCTTTAAGGCTTTCAGATGGTAAATCAAGTAGAAAGACCCATTTTTTGTTTATGATTTCTCTTCTTTTCTCACTACATGACGAGAAATGATAAATTAGCATTTTTGCACCTAACTGACACTAACTTGCATTTAATTGAAAAGTTCATGATCCTAAGTAACTTAATCAAATTCTCCTAATTATCTGCTTGGCTCGGTATTTTAAGTTAAACAAAAGGTTACAACTCCTTAACGAATAGTACATTTACTATGAGCGTTCGTTCTTCAAAGGGCTCGTGAAAGTATGCAACGTAGAAACGGCTCTGCCAGCAAAGTTAAATTAATTATATATGGACGTCATATATAACTGAATACTATTTCAAAAAGCAAATTTGTTAAATCCATATGTTCTTTTTGTTATAGTCTCAGCGGGGAAGTTCCTTTACACTTTAACTGGAATAATAGAGATGATACAATGGGATGTAAAAGGTTTATTGAAGGGACGATGTAGTATTTCACGTTTAGAAACAACCCTCACAAGTTGTTCTTCAGCTAGCAAAAAAAAAAAAAAAAAAAAAAGACAAGAGAATACAGAAATAACTCTCATTTGCCGTCTTTGTTTTTCTTGACTAATTTTGACGAATTCTTACAAATTCTGTCTGAAGACATTTCAAAACTATAACCCAACACGTTTCATATGTCATCCAGATATTCTGAGCGACAGCATACGTCGGCCGTAGAGCAAAGACCTCGCCAGTTGGAGTTGTCCTATGTCTCTAGACGTCAAGTCAGCAGAAAATGCGACAGAGGTTTGACATGAAATCGTTGTCAGATTTGAACAATTTGGAAAAAATGGATGAAGAAATCTTAAGAGGCAAGGACTCGCTTGACGCATTGAAAAAACTCATTTATTTTGCCATATTTGAAGTGATTAATATTTTTAAGCAATCCCTTTGACAGCAACATTTCATTCACGTTGAAATGTCATGAATAGTGCACTGTCCAATGTGTGTAGAATCAAACACGTTCACGATCTTACCCTTTTCTTATAAGTACAGTAGGCGGAAAATTTACAAAGATTCGTTTAATCAAGTGTCAAGGAAGGCTGTCAGGGCAAAAAATACTAACGATCAAAAATATAATATAAATTCAGACAAGAGATTTCTCCGTTCACTAAAAAACATATCCTGGCATATGTTTCCGCCACCAATTCCTTTCCCATTGCTACAATCGTAATTACTGCTTATCCCAATAACCACGTGATTTGGGCAGTAGGGCGAGATGGTAACGTAAAGGGAATTTCAGAGTTAGTGCGATATTTCAAATTAATTAAAACACTTTGGTATGCGTATGGGATTAAACTTCGTGTGTCAGTATTTCACTTTGTCCTCATTAGAACGCATAAAGTGAAATTGTAAATGGCAAGTACGACATTGATAGGGCACTAAGCACAGCGAAAGACAATCCACTGGCAGCTTATCGCGTACAGATAAGCCACACGGGCTGGTTAAGAGATTGATAACGCGTGAAGTCACGGTAGTCAAACCAATAGGCTGTTTGTTATGACACAGTGCTATAAGATATTGAGCACAACATCAGTTTGAAGAGAATGAAGTAAATGCCTATATTTCGTTACCATGTTGCTACATGCAAGAATATATTGAAAATTGAAGAAGTTGAAGTGTCATTTATTTATGGTAAGTCAAAATGACCTCATAAAATGAAACACCTAAGTTCGTCTTTTGCATCCCGTGTGAGATGAATCCGAGTGCCTTTTAAAACAATTGATATAAAATAGAGTGCCTTGAACAGTCTTTATGTTGCATACGAAAATACAACTAAAATTATGACTGTTTAGACATTTTCAGGCTTCCATCTTTATGTCCGCAAAATTGAAACTTTTCTCTAGTTTGCTGGCGAAACCTGGCGAATCACGAAAAACATCCAACCCATGTGACATAACGTTAACAAGACGTGGAAGCGTCTTACTGTAGTCTCGACTAATTAACGGAGGGGTATACTCCTACACCTATGAACGCCTTTTTTCAATGTATGCAAGTTGAAAATTATTTTAAGCCGAATATCATCATTTTCCATATTTTTCAGAGACTGTTTTGAGAGGAGGAGAAAAAGATGGGTGCCTGCAGAAAGAGTATAATTTGAGTCCTCGCAAAAATGAAAAATCGTTCCCAGGGCAGTAGCCTGCGGGTGCAGCAGGGGCTACTTCCCCCCATTTCCAAACCCGAAATGAAAAGTGGCTTAGTAAAAAAATGGTAAAAAAGCTGAAAAATCCGATGCCATAATTATGTTTCCCAGACCCTCAGAACTTTGAAAATGGCATATCAGGGTCGTACTTCCCATTTTTCACACTTTTCCGGGGAGTACCTCCCCTTCCCCGCTGCTGAAAGGTTCTTATGGTGGTAATTCGAACTGACGATGAACATCCTTATTAATGCATGATACGCACATCACAGCTGTGGATTATTAGTTTACGATTTTTGTATCGTTTCTCACTCGATGCCACAACATGCTCAGTGATATAAAATAGCCTATGATTATCCCTAATTACATGCTAAAATCAATGAGCTTGCAAAGTACGTTTAAGTCCTGTTTTCTCCTAACATGACCTGTCCAAGATAGCACTATTCTGTATTTGAGCAACCGTACAAAGCCAAAATTTCTCAAGAGGGAGGGACATTAGACCAGTAAACAGTACCCGCTCCTTTGTGTCAACCTAAGGAAAATAAAAAAAAAAACAAGAAAAACTTATACTGTTTGTAAACGCATACTCAGTTCAAAGCTTTCCCAGAGGTGTCACAATTTTGCACCTCAGCCATCTAGCATATACAAAAATTTCTCAAATAGTATAGATGCGTCACCGCGGCCTTCAGACAAATCCCCCTAAAATATAAAAATACCCTGAAATGAGAATTTCTAAAGACATAATCTCAAAGCTTTGCCAACGACAGCACCAATTTGCACTTAAGCGACAAACACAAATGTTACGTCCTCACATTAGACACCTCCTCTTAGATTCCTCCCTCAAGGCCGGGGACACTGCATGACAAAGATCGGATCTCAGATACCCCACTGGACGCTGTCATGAACTGCCCCATGGAGATTTCGCCCAGGCTACGGCCCTGGCCCCCCTCTCAATCATGGACTGTGTTCTTTTTAGCCAGCTTTAGAGAGATGAGAGTAGGTTTGTTAGGTCAGTTATTTGCATTACTTCTCAACGCTTTTGACAGTGTTCATGTTTCCATTTTCAGTCCTAGGTTTTCCTATTTATGTCACTTCTTTCGTCTCGTTCACGGATATTCATATACTGACATCAGCTTGGACATTTTTGTTATCGTCATTGAAATCGTATAGCAGGGCGAGCAAAGTTTTTCATAATGCTCATCGCCTCGAAAAAACTATAATCTAACGGGTGGCAACTCCGTGGGCCCTCAGCCAGAGAGAGCCGCTAGGTTTTCATTTGCGATGATCAGCTAATTAAGAGTACGTATGCCCCTGTTGTGCAGAGGAACTCAGGTAAATATAAGGTACTACTCCCTGCAATATAATGCGACTAACTATAAGTTGTGGCAATACGCCAAACGACACCTTTGCCATTGTTATTTACTGTACTGGGCGGTTTCCGAAGGTAAAAAAATTGTGAAGTGTCGTGATGAGTGGGAAGAACATGAGTAGTTTGTGAAAATAGTTGTTCGGGCTACGACTTTTCACGACATGTTGTTAGGACCTACGAGTCGATAGGAGTACATTACTCCACTAGGAACTTTTCAAGAATTGTCACGACATTGAAGCACAATCCATCACAATTAAAATGTTCAAAACTGACCGATAATTCAACATTAAAAGTGAGCAGCAGGTTATACGGTGTAGCAATACCTTTAACCGTAGAGAAAAGACATAGGCTACATTTAAGGATAAAAAATATTGTTTGTTTGTCCTCCAGACCTGCCCAAAAGGGCTGCCAGGCGGGCGGGCCGTTATTGATTTTTTTTATTGCCCCTCCCAGGGGGGCGCAAGACAATAAAACATATGGACGGTATTGGTAAAATGAACTGTTAGAGGTTTATTGTTAAAAGAATAGCATGACAATGGGATGTGCAAGTGTTTTAACATCCCCTCAAAATCCACACTCCACAGAGAGAAGACAGCGCCCGTGTCGTCCCTCTCTCACTCCGTGACCAGGCCGGGGTCGTGCTTCCCGACGTCAAGCAATCCTCTTTCCTCAGTGTCAGCTATGGTTGAGGCGAAGATCTCTTTCAATTGTGAAGTGATCTCCACCCTGCAAACCCGATCAAACACAACTTTTACTCCAAGTTTGCAGGGCACACCTAGCGTGTACGACGCCATGCAGACTTCTGTGTACGTATATGCGTACTATATTCAGACCAGAGCATGTTACTGCAGATCGCAGGTGCCAGATACAGACTCTGCAGAGTGCCCATTCTGATCCGAAAAATCAGACCTACCGTATAAAACATTCAGTTTCCATCAAACATTATGAAATGGAGAAAAGTATAGTAATTGCTTCTGAAATCACCCGCCACATGCTGCAAGCGTCTCCGATAGCACACCTATGTGAATAAAATGTTTCCACATTTCAGTCCCTCATGTAGGCAGTGATCACATCAATCTCAACCTAACACATCTTGGAGTGGCAATGTCAATTGAAGGGAACCTGGTATTTTCGTAGTATGAAGGTATCACTGTACGCACATCGAACAGCATTAGGCACCAGCGCCTTAGCAAGACTCTCGAGGGCCCATGGACAAGAGACAGCGACGGGCCCACAAACCAATGATATCATGAACCAATTTTCCTAAGACCCCTCCAGTCTATATGGGGAGGTACGGGGTAAGAATGAGACATTGCATGCACCAGATCCGGGACCAGTCCCGTGTCCCATTTTTGCCTGCTTCTTCAAAATCAGTTCTGTAGTTGTTGAGAGCTTTCTGGTTCCTTTCTGGTCTGTACCAGGTGGGCAGACGGTAGACAGAGTTATCATTTTTTTGAGGATTTTTTTTTTTTTTGCGCATTTGGTTGGAACCCAGTTCACCCGCTAGCAACGCCAGTGGTAGCCACGTGCATTGGTCTCGAGATTATAGCAACATTCTTGAGCAATGGCTGATCGAGTAGAGTGGATCTCCGCGGGTACACTCCGAGGCAGACCTGCGAAGCTTCTGAAATGGCTGTATAGGGAACAATTATTTTGTATATTCGAACCAGTTATGTACGTAGGTGTTCTCCATAGTCAGTGTTGAAATTAGGGAAGTTATTGACACGGAACGTTAACTCCAGGAAAAAACAGGCCTATGGTTTCCCTGAGTTTGTGTGTGTGTGTGTGCGTGAGTGAAGAGACGTTTTATTTGTTTTGCCTCCGATGGGATATTCAACATTTATGGGCCATTCAGTGCAAGGTATTTCATTATATACCGTATAAGGAACAAAAAAAGTTTCGTCGGAGAATATATAGGTTTGTGTACAACACAAAAGGCAAATATATATATATATATATATATATATATTTATATTATGAGAGTAATACAAGCGGACGAGAAATTACGTGCGGGCAGTCGATAACAAACAATTTTTTCTTGGGTGGGGGGGGGGGCGGGGGACTTATCGGGAATTGTCAAAAATGGCATCCCAATACGAGGTACTTTTGGGGCCTCTGAAACCTTTTGGTCCTAGTAAATATTTTGTCCTCTTTTAACCCTCTCGGGTGATTATTAAATTTTAAGTCATTCGAAAGAAGAACTGGTATCGCCCAAACTAAGGCCGGGGAGGGGGTTGCAGAACTAGCTCGCCTCATCCGTACACTAACGCCAATTGTGAAAGACCGCTTGAAAGAATTTGAGGAAGTAATATAGTGACAAGTCGAATTGATCATAAAAAATAAAACCAAACTCAAAACTGGTAGAAATAACCAGTTAATGAATAAGAATCGCAAAAAACCGTCTCCATCAGATTACAACACAGACGAGCTAGCCTCCAATCTTTTCCAGTTTGCTCAAGTGATCCCAGCCAGCATTCCTTGCTTTCGCAGTTGAAGTAGTTCTAGTCAAGATTGTCTCCTTCACCTCCACCCTTGTTTGAAAAGATGTTGACCCTTTTAGTCTTCGTCGTATATTGTTATCAATTGTTTTCAGCTTAAACAAAACGTACATGTTTCAACCAGTACTTACGAAAAGCCTCTTAGACAGTGGGGTCGCCAGACTTTTCAAACGGGGGGGGGGGCACTGGGGGAACAAGGATTTCACCGGGGGTTAATACATACCAACTGAGGAACTGAGAGCGAATAGCGAGTAGTACACGTGGCGGAGTGGGGCCTTGACACACAAAGACCCACTGGTAAGGTACAAAGGAGAAGCCCAACGGGAACCTAAATGACAAGCCCTCGTGACCTCATAGGTTTTATTTTTCACGTTTTAGTTGAAGACATCATTCTAAAGCAATTTCTTAGACGTGGCCTGCACGATATTCGTAATACAAAGTTTGGATACTCAAAGTGAGTTGTATTTGAGGTAAAACTACCCTTAGTTAACTAAATATCGATCTTAAATATCAGATGAAGAAATTATCGTTTCTGTAACGGTAGACTTCTACTGATATGAAAGGGATAGCTTATCATAAACAATGCAACAGAACAGTTGAGCTGATAAGGCATGCATTTATGCATCTTTATGTATGTCATATTTACCTCCTTTGTCCTCTTGAAGCTCAGTGGGTCGGATATCAAATTGAATTTACTTTCTTTATCTGTAGGAGATGGAGTACTTAAATCTGTTTTTCTTTTTAAATGTTTATCCATTATAATATCATGTAAGTTGAACGTATCGTGAACGATACTTCTCTGTGACTCCCAAACGTGGAAGCACAGGGATAAAACTGTTTTATCAACACTTGACCCGTGTTGCAACTTGTCAGAGTCACAATTATAACCATCGGATCAGTAAAGAACTAACATATTTTTCAGGCGGAATCTCAACACATCATTCGCACTCTAAAAGAATTCATTAACAAATTTTTTTGATTATATTAATGGTATAATTCATTAGGCAGCTCGTGATGATGTTTTACCGCTTTATTACACATAAAGTACCTGTACTATTCTATCAGGAAACACAAACAACCAATCTGGGCTTTCATTTCAACCGTTATTTTTATATTAACCTTTTCATGCAAAGTATGAATTTTTCAATGAGCCATTATTAGAAATGGTGGATCTCTCAATTTAAATTTACTTAAAAAAAAAAAGAATATATTTGGATGACCAAATTGTCTGGGAGCAAAAATGTCACAAAATTGGAATTCTTTATTCCAAACATTTGCTATTAAGATTGCCAAGTCAACGATTTATTTATAGGATGAAGAATTTTAAAAGCATCCATACATTTTTTGAAAGTTTCAATCTCATTTGGGGAGTACAAGGAGGGCACAACACTTACCTGGGGCACATGGCCCCTCACCCCCTCCCCTTAGCATAGCCACTGCTTTTAAGTAAAAAAGTCGTATGTTATTTCAATAAAAAAATCCAGGTCCCAGAACGTACACACTTCACTGAGTACCTTTGATAACCTTGTCTGACCATTATGGTGTAAGACTTTGCTAACCGAAATCGAAACTGAAATCTGTCCACACCCAGATGTTTGTGAATTCGATATTAAAGTATTTTTGGAACCTAGTGTATTAGTTTACAGGGCTCTTCCTATTTTCAGGCATATATTTTAATTGTCAAAGTTAACCTTTAACAGGATTCACTTTCAGGAGAAAATTATCAAAGGGCCATTACCACCAATTGGTAATGAAGTACATTGTGCCCCTTGTATGAATATTCATTTTGAGTTAATATTACACTTCCAGCCATAATTTTCTTGACTTTCATAATGGCTAGACGCTATTGTTAAGTTGATGATCTACTGGAAAAAATTAAAGTCGGAAATATTTGTATGAGAAACAAACTTTATACCTTTGTAATTTTAACTGCAGCTTCCAGAGAGTATGCCGTCAAGAAAAAAACTCTTTCTAAAATGATGCCAAGATCTAGACGAAAGGTAGGTTAGGATAGACCACAACATCAATTTATAGCCATCTGAAGTAAAGAAAAGGAAATTCAAAATAACGGATTTGTTTGTAGATAAGATAGCAATTAGTTTCTTTATTACGTAAAACGATGTTTCTATAGTCTGCAAATTTAAATGTGATAATACAAACGTTAAGGAGGTTTGAAGTTCATGTTAGTAATTTCCGTGCTATTATATATTATGATATCACATTTATAAAGCTTGATTTGCAAATTGAACCCGATAATTTCCTTTAATTCCTTTTAGATAACAAGATATTCAACCTTTGTTCACTTCTTTTTCCTTATGACTCACCACACAGGTACAGTGTAGCATCCCTTACTTAATTATCAAAGTAAACTTCAGTGGTACTACAATTTGCTCGCAGTTAATATTCTCTGTGAATTTTTTTCTACCAATCGATACTCGGCAGTATGTATTTATTGATTCTCTCAATCTTTGACTTTCATATTAGTTTCATCTACGTTATCACCAACTTCATTGAGCGAGCAAGTCGTTTGCGACGAAAGGTTCAAAGTTGGAACTATTATCAAATGTCATGTACCAATGAATTCGGTCTTGTGTCTAATTTGCCCAACTTCGGGTAAATTTGACGTGGAATGGAACAAACAAACTACCCTTGTCCAAAGAAATAGTACATTTGTTGATAAAACAGAATTCGGCAATGATGTCAACTCCTGCAACAACACAAACAGCTCTCTTTCACTGTGCATTATGGAAACCCGTAACGGAGGGAGATATTCATGCAGTTTCAGAGGAAGCGTCGTGATAGCCCAATTTAATGTGATTGTCGGACGTAAGACGATAACTTCAACATTCTTCTCTCTTCTAAAATCATTTTTTGGAACAAACATAAATGATGTACATACATTTACGCGCTTAAACTATTAGGTAAACTTTAATCAATTGCATAGCATATGTTTTCGACTTGAGTAGTTGAATACTCAACAGTATAGCAGGTTCAGCTCAGTTCAGTTCAGTTTATTCTCTGTTTACCTTACTTGAGGTATGAGAGTCAAAAGCATAACAGAACATTGACATAATTATGGTTCAAAAAACAATGCAAGTTTACAAAAATGGCAAAATGAGAAGAAAGAGAAAAAAAAGAGAGAAAAAATTATGACTTATGAAGGCAGCGAGAAAACCATGCCACCAGCCTAACAAAAAGGTGACTTAATTAGCTGAAAGAATCCATAATGAAAATTGCAAACTTGGCGAGATTTTTTAGAATGTATTTTTTCCTAGTCTGAAAGAGCAGCCTCATTTTAATTGAATTCGGATTAGCCGGAAAGAAACGTTTTAGATAAATTTTCCTTTCCCTCTGGACCACATTACATTCAAATGAATAATGAAATTCATCGTCCAGTTTCTCAGAACTACAAAAACGGCAAATTCTTTCGTTATAAATAATATTGAGGAATCTTCCAGTGACAACAGGAAGTATGTGGTTAGCACATCGGAATTTACACAGATTTATACGATCTTTATTAGGTAAACAAACGAGATAGTTTTCGAGGTCTGGTATAAGTTTCCAAGCTTTTTGGTGTAGCTTTTACGTTATGGTGTTTTTACCACAAGGTATGTGCCATCTAAAAATATTCTGAAATGTGCTAACCAGAATTTGCTGTCAGGAAGTTATCCGTACATTTCCTGGTCAGTTGACAAACAATCCTAGTTAAGTGTAACCAGGAATCCTGGCTGAATATAAATAGGATTAATTTTACTTTATTTTTTATTTTTATTTATTTATTTTCTTTCAGCTCAGGATTCCCAATCAGTTCTTTATTTTCCCTGAAAAATGGTTACTTTCAAATTGATTATCTAATTGATATATATAACTAGATTTGATCTGCTTAACGTCTTTTAATAGGTACACGATTGGGCGACATGCATGTGCGCTTCAGGCTAACAGTTAGAATCTTTCTTAAAGATGTTCCTTTCATTTTTTCCAAAAGTCAGCTTCCATTTAAGTTCGTTTTTCCATGATTTTATCATAGCTTCAGAACTATCACATTTTGTAACATGCCACCACCGTACCAACGACGGCGGCGTGAATGTCTGCAGGACAGCTTTTAACTCGATTGTTTGCTTAGTTTGTCCTGCAAGAAAGACTGATATCGGTTTGTCATGGCAGAAGTCGACTCAAAGTTACTTGTTCTGGGGAGACGTAAGGGCAGGTGGCAACAGAGGCTCTTCCGTTGCGCTAAATACTTGTAACGAAGAAAATTACACGCTTTCAGTCTGTATGAGAAACTTCGAGGACGAGGGTTATTATGGATGCAACATGTGGAAAGGAGCTGGTGCAGAGTTTTACATAACTGCCCGTACCAACTTTGATGGTAAGTTCTGTTTAAGTGGTATACTGTGGGCCTTTGCAAGGGGACACAATCTAAAAACTTTCGTTCCAAGTTGAACTGAAAAGTACGGATTCAATGGGCACTTAAACAAAAAAGACCAAATTTTTTACCTACTTTATGTTTAAAAACTAATCACTTTCTGTTCAAAATGAACCGAATCTAGGCAATAATTTGACCAGTTTTAGTTCATTGCCTGGTTGAACTTATTAGGTTCAAATTTTAACCGGAACTTTTTATTTTTAGAGTGTATTATATACTATCGGAATGTACTAAATAGCTCCATTAACATGTATGAAGATGGTTTTGAGCATATTTGAATGCCAAACAAAAAAATTTGAGTGAATACGTTATCGCTTTCTTTCAACAGCCTCACTACAATTTAATTGTCTTAAAATACTTTTGTTTTAAAATTACAGTCACTTTAAACGTTTCATTAAAGTTTGCTTTAGTACTTTAATACAATACCGATCATATAACTCTATCCTCTTACAAATATTGAGACAATTATCCAAAGGCGTGAGCGAACTACTATTTCTTCTAAACATCAAGAAATGTCTAAGCTCCATAAAAAAATTCAATGGATATTATCACAAACTAAAAAAGATTTTAAAAGGTTCTCTTTTCTGGTTGCCGAAATTAATTTTTCAATTTATGTTTGATCTAGCCTGAATAGAAAAAGTAAAATTAAGTATATACTTTTCATCACAGTAAGTGTCAATTTTTAAAACTTCAAATAGTGACGGTGTTTATATCTTCTATTCAATATTATTCAATATGACTATCTTAAATTACAAGTTTTGCAAGAGCGCAATTAGTCAGCTAAGAACGACAGCTAGGTTCAGCTTATCGGGGAAGGTAAACGTGTCTGCCCAATTAGATGACATTCTAGAACAGTATCCCAATCTAAAATTATTATCGTTTTTATTGTTGGTTATGAGATCGAGTGACATTGATCGATCTGTACACTTGGAAACAATAATGTTTATTTTCAATCACCTTAACAGCAATATATTAAGGGGCCCCGCAAATGATTTATCTAGTCAAAACACTACAAAAAAAATAAATTAATAAGTTAAACGTAGTGTTTAAGATATGACCTCATAAAGATGAAGGTTTGTGAGACGACGAATGAAAGTCTCTCCATTGCTCATCAATAAATGAACGAAGTGGCCGACCCAGATTTTTTTTTTTGAGATCCTTCTCCTATAGATAAGACCAAATCTTACCCCATCCTTACCAGAGCTGGTGTCATTACATTTGACACTCATTTAGAACATCCACATTCTGCAAATATTTTTCACTATAGTTCTGCGTCCACCATTCGTGAGGTCCAGATATGGTGAAGAGGGCCACCCATTCACGGCACCCAACGTCTGAAGTGATGGTATACTCACAATGTGAGTAAAAGGAACCGGATCCACTTCGGTAAAGGTCATAGGGCCGGGTAGAAAAAGGGGCAGGACGATCACCCTCAGACTGATTGACAGGGGACGAAAGCTTTGTTTCGCCCCCCCCCCCTTACTTTGAATGATACGCTGCCAAAATATGGCATTGAATAGTACGGAATTGCTTCAAAGCTTGTCAAACATTGCACTATTTTGCATATAGGGCACTTAAAATAGTCAAAAATTTCCAAATGGGGAGGGGCGACCCTCCCCGCCTCTTATACCCCTTTCCCAGACTTTGATCACTAATATTCATTTTCGCCCCCTCACTTTTAAACGCCTTCCTACGCTAATGATAAAATTAAAGATATAACCCATCAAAACATTGATCAATTATTTTGTATAAGTAATGAAACTCCATGAAACTCCTTTAACTATTACTTTCAGGAAAAATGTGAGAAGCCGTTAAAATTTTCGGTTGTCATCATACAGTCATACGGCAAAAGTATCTATCAACTGCATCCTAGTCGTAAACGAACCTTCTTTCTCACGACGTGCAAATAATTTTAGTTTTAACAAGAAATAAGCTGAAAAGGTAAGATTATGAAAAATATTATAACCTATATAGCATATGGTTATCACGGTCCTTTGGAAGACAATACACAACAGTGACTTTTGAAAACTAAATATATTGATAAGAGTGTATACCATCTGAAGAAATCGAACACTTAAAGGGGCTTAGCACTTTATAAGAGCACATCTCGTAAGTTACTTAGCATGATTTATCATTTTGTAGTAATTTGAACTTTCAAGCACATTTAAATAAGCTAATCTTTTTTTTTTTTTTTTTTTTACTTTTTATGTCCATCCACTCAAATACTTTGAATGCATTTTATTAGTCTTGTTTCCTAAAACAAAGGTACTGTAAAAACATTTAGAGCTGTTTTGTCTATACTGTACGTGTGGTCAGTCGAACCCATATATGTTTGTATTATATACATATTTAATATTTAATATTTAATAAATTTAATTTTTTCATCTTTTAGAATTTTCTTTCCAAGGTCAGACTTAAGTGTGTCTCAGAACACTCAAATAGTACTTCACAAATTATCAAAATTCAGCAGCTTCAAACTTTACTCTCTCCCTCCCACGACCAATTTTTGAAAACGTTCGACGGCTCTGAAATATGATGGTGTGGAAGGAGGTGAATGACCAAGGTTTAAGTACAGATACTTAGAAAAACTTTTTAAGTGAGCCACATATATATATATATATATATATATATGGATTGAATGCAAAACTTTGACTAGAGTGTTAGATTATTTTGATTCTCTTTAACATACCACAATACAACTTTAGATTGAACTCTTTCTTCAAAGAAGGCAGGTGTAAAAGTGTTACAATAACAGTAGAACTTTTCTTTGAGTTAGGGTGTCTCATTTGTTATTTATATTTACATTATTATCATTATTTATTAGTATATTTTCTTCTGTTTGGCTCCAAGCATGGAATATAGACAAAGCCGATGACCACTTTTAAAGCCAGAAACAAAAGGGTCTTTTATTCCCTTAACCATTTTTAACTGCGAATTTGTCATTTTCTTAAAGCCATTTCCTTTGAGGCATGATCGCCTATACTACATCCTTATGGCTGCTCAGATTCCATTGGCTGCTTTGAAATGTGTACACTTACAACGTGGTCACCCCTTATTAACGAGAGAGACAGATTTATATTGTAATCAATGGAACAGTGAGAGAAAGTGTAGTACATAAAATCCGGACAACGATTCACCATTTTCATAATATCTACCAAAGTTACCTACAAACATATTTGGGAAGAGCAGGGTCAAAATTGTTTCTGGACGAAAAATAAATGACGAAACTAAGATGAAAAATTATCAGTTTTCACAATTTTAATCATGGGTGGCGCTACCATTAGTTTGACGAGGGCGGATCTCTCAACGGGGCGGAGCAGTAACCGGAAGCCTGATGACCCGATAATAATGGCGGGTTTCCCAAATGATTGTCGGATTATTATTACTTTTTTTTATTCGATCAAAATTTGAAACGTTTGGTTTCCCATTCGGGGAACCTTCTCGACTAGACGGCATTGCTCCGTTCCCCTAGCATAGCCCTAGCGACCTTTTATATGAATAGTATAACCTTACTGGCAGAGTGCGTCCAAAATGAATATATTTTCGAACAAATTGAGAAAACGGTAGAAAAACGACGATAGGTTTTCATGACCCCATACTATACAGGTACGGGTCAAGTCTATCTTAACTTTGATAAGCTACCTTAACTTTACAAATACCTCTGATAAAATCTGGAGTTTGCATCCCGCTAATATGATTGTCTTCTCGTACCATCTTTTTCCGGCTGTTGGGCCCTGTCGGGCACAACTTACATTGTACTTCCCTACCCTACTCGAGTAACTGGTCGTGCAGCACGACAGATTCCTGACATTTACATAAATCCATGTATTTTACTCATTAAAGTAACTTGAAAAGATGGAAAGGGTTTGTACTGTATAAAGCTATAAGTAAAAGAACTGAGGAAGAGTGTGCAAAGCGAACCAAAAATTTTGGATTTTATCGCAGAAATAACCCTTTTGGAAAACCAAAGTAAGTAAACCGACCATGTTGGGGGTGACGGAATTTTCCCGACTGGGAGCCGGGCCATGCCAGCGACCTGAAGTTCCGACAGCCCCTATGTCGAGGAGGTGGTGAGAAGGCGATATAAAGGAGTCTACCTATCCCATGGCATTGCATGGCATATTTTGCATAATTAATATCGCTTACTATTTCAAGAGCCGATTGCGCACTGATAGTGTTCTTTGAGTATGAATCGTGAAATTACAAAGCGCGCGAATCAAGCAAAATTTCTTGGTAGACTTACACAAAAATTCAATGTAATCATTAAGAACAAAAATAAAAACATAAGAAAAGTGCAAGGGTTGTAGACCATATCGGGGATAACATACATTGTGTCGAAACCACCTGGACTACCCGATGAAAAAGCCTAACTTGGCTCCTCGAGTCGCTCACCAACTGACGGTACCGTATGACACACTAGAGAACATCAACTATCCTTTGCGATATGGGATGGAATTTACGACCTATACATACCTGTTTACTCTGCCTACATGTTACTTGGTAAAGCTGACAGGACTTATGCTCTCCAGTTATGTGGAATGAAACCATTGCAGAGACTGGAGCTACTCTGCAGCGCGCCTAGAGCGCCAAAAATTTTGGGTTCTCTTTAAAACAAAAACAAGTAAACTGTCGGGGAGACTAGTCTCCGTCGGAGACTGCATACTTTATCGTATCGACTAAGACTCCCCAGCGAAACTGTAAATTTCCCAGACGGGGGCAGCCTTCCCCGACGGGGGGCATGCCCCCTGCCCCTCTGGCGCCACCCATTGCTCATAAACCACAATATGACTACAAACTTGTTCGAGCGGATCAGTGAAAGAAAGGTATGGTCAAAATGGTTTTACCCATTCAAAGCCTTATTCTGTTATTATACGTGCAATCCTTGAGTATAGTTGCAACAGATTCCAGGTAAAAAAAAAAAAAGGTGCCAGTCTAGTACGGTAAATAGCGTGTTCCACAAGTTTAGGTTACATGGTAGGTTACCTGGATGAGCCCATGAGTTAGGTGTTTCAAGGAAAATGACAGGGACCTATAAAAATCGAGCAAAAATCCACCTAAGGTAGGGTCAATAGCTTTGTTTCATCGGTTAAATTAGCTATAAACCTTTCGCATTGAACTGCATTGATAGTCACGATGTAATTTAGGAAACAACAGAAGTCTCAAAGACTGAAGAAATCATACACCTAACAATACAATTGTCTTTATTATCTACGAGAGGATTCGCTGTGTAACGAGAAGGAAGCCCGTGTATTGATTGGCCTAACTGAATATTGCCTGAGAAAATTATGACCTTATTAAAAGACCAGCACCCCCACCCATTCAGTTCTCCACTTGTCTACTTTTCCATTGTGTTACCATGCTACAAGTTTCTTTAGTACTGCAGTCTTTGTCAACCTTGTCCCATGTCACATGTTGCCTGGCGTCCCATTTTACACCTTGTTGACACTTGTCACTGACTGTAAGCAGGGAGATAGTGTACGAAGGGCATCTAATTCTTCCAAGGGGGATCAACGTGCTATGAGGCAGAGTTGTAACCAAGTCACTCTTTTCTCGGCAAGTCAAGTCAACTACAGCTATTTTAGGGACTCGATTCAAGTCATCGACTCGAGTCTCGGTGTTATTTCAATAGGGAAAAAATCCCCAGAATTTTTCAAGTCAGGTAGTGTTGGAAAGTTCTGACTCGAATCGCGACTTGATTACAACTTTGATATGAGGTATCATGTAATAACTAGGGTCATGATCCAAAGATGGTTATTAGCCTTTACGTTGAGAACTAGAACCTGAGGGGCAGAGTTGTAACCAAATCATTTTTTAAGTCAAGTCCCAAGTCCTTAATCTTCAAGTCAAGTCAAGTCACAAGTCATTTCCTCCAAGTCAAGGCATGGCCATTTTCCTTAAGTCAAGTCAAATTAAGTAGTATTTGAATAGTAACCTTAGTTGTCAGACGCCAGAAAGTTGCGTTTAACCAGGGAGTATGTTGCAACTTCCTGGTTTAACAGTGTTCACTCACAACAACATCAACTCTTCACTCGCGAGTTTGGGCTCCCACATCACATAAAGTGAAGACCATGGGTTTGTAATGTGGTGGACTTATGCGAAAAACGAAGTATTTTTACTCATCATTCAACCATATGGCTTCATTTCTTTTCATTCATATTTTAAAGAGATGTGACCCTCAAATATTTTCATTCATACTTTGTAGACATAGGAATAAAGCGTTTAACCTTGCTCAACAACATTCAGTGCAAGGGTCGATGAGCCTTTAAATGATGTGAAGTACTGCATAATATACACTAACTGAACGTGACTTTTTGGGGATGAGCCTACCCCGACGAGTGGACTCTGTTTGCTCATCTCTTCAGCTTCCAAAACCATACGACTAAAGAAGGAATATGCCGTACAACCTGCTACGCAGGCAAGGATGAGCCTTGCAAAATAAGCGTTTGGATGTTTGTGTCTGTCGATCAGTGCTACACTACAGCTATACCCTTTTTTCGACTCCTATCTTTTCAATAGAGGACGTACGCTGACGTCATAGCACACGGGTTTGTCGGTCATTTTTGACGGTAAAAAAGGAACTACGGGTAAAACAGCTCTTTGCTTATTTCTACCGTTGTCTTTTCAAAGCTTGAATTTGTTATCGGTGACACTTTTTTGTTGCTCTTAGAGACATTTTTCTTCAAGTCAGGTCGCAAATTTAGAAAAAGTGCAACTCGAGTCTGACTCGAGTCCAAGTCCTTGACTCGAGTCAACAGCTCTGCTTTAAGTGTAACAACAATTCACACTTTGGGTGGTCAATATAGCACTGCTCTGACCCCAGTCAAGCGTTGTCGAGTCTAAACGTGTTCCTGATAAAAATGATATCCCTGGCAAGGAAAGAAATGTTTTTAAGCAGGATATGTAAAGGACGATTAAGCAAAATCCGCTCAGGGTGTAAAACTGTTCCCCAGGTGAAATTCTTGTAGCCCCTGCTCCAGTTTCAATCACATCTGTGTAGTGCATTTTCGAGTGAAAGCTACAGTACCTGTACTGACTTGCAAGTGCCTGAAGGCCATGTACAGTGTCAGTAAACCTCTGTGTGAATATAAGCTGTCTGGTTTGTGGTTTGTATCGAATTCACCACTGATCTATACAGGTCATCATTTACCTATCAGAGTGACTCAGAGTATTGTCTGAACGGGGACCACTCAAGTAGCCCCAGCAAAGTTGCCCCCTACAAAGTAGCCCCCTGACAAAGTGGCCCCTTACATACTTGCCCCTAAAAAGTTGCCCTCGACAAAGTCGCTTCTAGGGGACGACTTGACTGACAACTGTTTGAACATATAGTGAGCAAAGTACAGTCACCGATTGTAAATAGGGACAGAAAAAACAAAGTATTTTTGAACAATGCGCCAGTCCCTTTGTACCTGAACACAACGTTAGATGCGCTATTGAATAAGACATGTTGGCCCATATTATCTATTATCTCTGCATTATTAATTGTTAATGCATTTACTCCATTATCTCCCGTGCCATTTTTGCCAGTCACCGTCAATCAAAATACAGTTAGCACCTTTCAACCTGTTGAAAAATAAATCCTGACAAAGTGTGAGAACTGAAAAGGCGATGGGAATCCCAGGGAACAACTTCGATATTTGCTTGTCATGCAAAGCTTACGTCACATGCATCCAGAGCAATAAATGCATTGACTACACTTCATACGCGTGGTTGCACCAAAAAATGACTCATCCTTTACACTTCAAACCTGAAACCTAGTTCAACACCAAGTTCATCAACTATGACGCTAAACTCAATTCGTAACAAACTTCACTCAACGGCTTATACTCAAGGCTGCAACTCTTCACCCGAAAGTTAGCCTTGGAGAACTACAGGCCCGTAGGGGGGGGGGTGAGGTGGCAGAAGCATCCCCAGAAAATTTATTTGACCCACCCTCCAGTTTTCAAATTGCCTTTGACCTAATACATTTTTACGTATTTGGCCTCCCATGAAAAATTTTCGGTCCCCCTGGAAGGTATTTCGCCCAGCCCCCTTCAGTACCTTGTCTGGCTACGGGCCTGGGGAACTGAAGTGTAGTTATTATCGCACGATGGATAATTCCCTCTAGGAACGAAGTTCGTCAATTAACCTTTCTATTATTTCCAATGAAAATGTAGTGTTTGTTTTGTTGACGTGTTCCTCTAGAATATAAAAACATGGGCTTTCGCTGATTTGCTAGATTTTGCCCTTGTTAGTAGAAAACTTAACAGAAAAATAAAACTAATCAGGTCTAATACCAATTATTGTATGTCATGTTCTATACTCTCGTGATTTGTCGATTTTTATTACGCCCTGTTCTTACTTAGCAGGTCCACTTAAGACAAAGTGGGCGTATTATTGTTTTACTGCCATCATTTGATACAGGTATTGCAATAAAATTTTTCAGTTATGGACGTATCCATTGTTTCGCGAAAACACGAAACGTGTTTTTTGTCTCATGTTTCGCGTTTTCTGTCGTCCGTGTACGTTAAGCTTCAACTCCCTCTCCCTCTAACCAACACTTTTCGAATAAATATTCTCAATTAAATAGGTTATAGGCCTACTTGTTTTCCTCTCTACAGGTGACTGCATGCGTCAAGAGCGGGGAATTTACTCAGTAGAGGGGGAAGAGAATTCGGTCAGAGGGGGCAAGAATGACCTGTGGGCGCTCCGAAGTATGTAGAGCAAAGAAATTTCGTCAGAGGGGGCGAGAATGGCCTGTAGGGGCGCTGCAAAGGAGGTAGATACACTATGCTTCAATGCTCTAAAAACCTAAAAAGGGCGCCGAAGGGCGATTTGAGTCCGTCAGGGGGCGGTCGCCCACCCCTGACCATATGGTAGCTCCGCCACTGAATTTACTTTTACTGGCATCTCTTTCACCATGTTCCAACAGTTATTCCCCAAACGTATACCAAATTATCAGATGAGAAAGTATTATATTGGTCGTAATGATGCAATCTGCGCTTACATGCATCTCCCTAGCTCAACAACCAGATGACGCCTCTGTTCTCTACCATACTTCATCTGACGTAGAAAAAGTAATAAAATCAGCTTACAATGCAAACAAATATGAAATTTGTGGTTTATGAACTTGCCCTTGACATCAATGTCAATACATCTAAGAAGAAGGGAAGGGGGAAGCTCCTTCATGACAGTCTTCCGTTGTCTTCTGACAAATAAGTCGTTCAAATTCCATACTTTTTCTCAGGCCCGTAACCAGACAAGGTCCTGAAGGTGGGGGGGGGGATGGTTTCCAGGGAGGCGAAAAATTATTTTCCAGTGGTCAAACGTGTGAAAATGTATTAAGTCAACGGCAACTTGAAAACTTTCTAGGGGGCGAAAAAAATTTCAAGGGGGCTCCCCCCTTTCGTCCCCCTTGACTAAGGGTTTGCCTTGTCTATATGAAACCACCCTTCAACAGTTTTCAATCTTTGGCGCCAAAACAGCACTTGTAAATAAAACTCTTTAGCAGTGATTCAGCTACAAGCTCTCCCTCCTTCAGTATAGCTTGTCTCTGTCACTTGATCTTAACTTAACCATCACGGGTAAACCTATCCTAAAAATATCCGTTTCCTTAAATTTACTCCCCTAATAATGTATAATAGTAAAAATGTATAAGACTCATGAAATCAAACACATTCTCAATTTTTGGTGAAATCTTCACTTCAGTAACGTGCTGCATCTGGAATAATGTTCTGCAACTCTTTATAACTGCTTTTTGTTAATAGGAAATTCTCCGGAAAATTAAATGAATTTATCCCAACTCAGGATGAAATTTGCTGTTTGAAGATATGTCCTTCTTATCAAAAGGACCTCCGATATTTGCTTTCAAAGCCACATGAAATGTTATCTTATATGAACCAAATAAATTTGAAACATTTTCTCTAATATTAATTGAAGTATTTATTTGACAATGGTTTAACAGTTCACCACTTCCCAGAACTAGCATTTTTAAAAAGCTTTGGCCAATGAATTTTGTTTTGAACATAAGTTTCTACATTCTTCATCTACAGATAAAATGTAGGTTCACTACCTTTGTGGTGAGGCTTATTGAAACATTTTGAATAACCTGTTTGTAAGACCCATTCGTCACTGACGGCGTAGATCTTATAACAGTACCCCCTTTTAGTGCGTTTTTAAAACAAAATTTTATTTTATACAATCACAAAGTCTCTCATCGTGCTGTAATATCTGAAGTGTAATGTTAGATATACTGCAGCCTGTCGCTTATCACAATACTGCCACCTCCTCCCCATCTACCCCAAGGAAACTAGAAATGAGCTTTTTGCGTTTGAGCCATTCACGTGCCCAGCTGATTGTTTCTATACTTCTTTAACACTACCTAATAAATTCCACAAATGGCTTCATAAAATTACTGGCAAGAGAGTGGAAGGAAAGAGACCCCGAAAACGAGAAGGCCGTGTCAGGTGCCTAGTTTGGCTTAGTTAAAACTGATGAAGGTGAAGCACACGTACCAACATTAAACGTAGTACAAAGAATTTAAGAGACTGAGAAAGAAATTGCAGCAAAACAAATTAAATTTATTTTTATTAGCTAATTTAAACATTACGGCCCATGTTATACAGCACTATGAAAAGCTTTGTCTACTTAATTTTGCTATTAGAGAAATGAAAGCAACAATGACGTCACACATTTTTGTTATGCAAAAGCTTCCCCTGGAAATGAATACCCCTTAGATTATTAGAAAGTATGGTTCAAATACAATACAAAAGTCTTGCACATCTCACACCAACAGCTGGAAATTAGCCAATCGAGCTTTTAATATGTTTTCAAAATCCCTTGGGTACATTATGAACAATATCCGTATCTTCCTGATAATGAAAGTTTCGTCTGTCTTTCTGTGATAATTTAAGTGGAAGCTAACACCTTTCATTACCTTGGGAAATTACCGCGTGATGACTTAATTTTTGTAAATAATTGAAACATCCATCTGATATATTTAAATATGTTTCATCATATTTAAGATAGATCGACTGTGTCTCCCCCATCTTCAAGAAACATTTAAATGAATATTTCAAACAAAGTATTTGTCACATCTACAAGGCGTCTTGGCAATCCTCAACTGTTTAAGCGCATTGAGTTCATTGCGAGACCTTTTCTGTCTGCGTAACGGGCCTTAGAAACTTGTCTTTTATCATTCATAAATAAACAATGACAAGGCAGGGAACTTGGGAGCAACTCCCTGAACAAAGAATGTCTATCAAGAAGGTCCGTTTCTAGAGAAGCCTGCAATGCTGGTTCTACGATGTCTTTCTTTATTAGCCAGAGCATCATTTGCGAGGCCATGGATAAGTGTGAGTAACATTACATCTGGTCCGGGGGCTTTTACATCACATATTTACACGCAGCCATACGTGTCATCATCATTCGTTCTTGCTACGGTTATTCGGTTAGATATTAAAATATGCAATTGACAACTTGCACCCTACACCGAAAACACTTTGGTCAATTTTGGCCCAATAAAGGCGTCACACATTGTGTCAATTTGACTCAAATTCTGTCTACAATTCACTTCAACATGTTCCCAGTGACCCAGGCGGTTCTTAAAGGGTAATTGCAAACAGTATAGTATTGCTGACTTAAACGTTAGTTTTGTATGCAACATAATCTTAATCTTCCTGAAGTGCTAAATTTATGGCGCTATACACTCAGTCAGAAGAGAATATTGTAAGTGAAGCGCCGATGCCAATTTCCTTTAGAAGTTCTTCACTAATGTAACAAATACGTGTGGCAACAACAACAGTTAAAGTGAGCCTTTCTGGACTTCAATCATACCGTGCGCAACTGGTACCCTGTTCTCAAAAGTTTAAGTAAAAGCTTTAAAATGTTAACGCTTCTTTTAAAACAAAGTTTCCTTGATGATGGCGAAAGTTGTTGCATAATCGTCAGGGAACACCGCAGGCCCGACAGCTTTATAATGGAATTTCAATAAATATATTCAGCGTAGAGCTAGATGAGTTGTTAGAATTCTTCAGAAGACATATTGAACTTGGGAGTTTACAAACTCGATTCCGCAGTGTTCATTCTCATTCGGTGTGCGAGTAAGTCCAAAGATATCACGGTAGAGTAGGGCTATTCTGTGTGACTGTTGTATGGCATTTAAGTCCAAAATATCTATGAAACCTTCACGCATGTGTACATGTACACGTACCTACAATCAGTGGCGGAACAAGGGTTGTTTGCAGGGGGGCAAGTGACTCGACGTGCGCCCCCAGGACCGGACTACCTGTTTGTTCTATCCCGTGGTGTCGCCAGGGGCTGGTGATTAGGTGGCATCCCAGATGACGTCGTAATGCGTCCTCAGTCAGTCAGTCCCTAAGTCTGCGAAAACTGTCCCTTTTTAGCCTACACATTCCTGCATTTTTTTTTATAATCGTCTGGAGGTTAAGGGGAGGGATAAACCCTCCTCTTTGAGTAATCTTTGTTAATTCAAAGTGGCTTAGATGCAAAACGGTGCTATTTTGGGGAATTAGTTGGAACTGATTGTATAAATACGTCGAGGCCAAACCATCTTGGCTTCATAGCTCAGTGGTTAGAGCTAGCAAGCGGGAGGTCCCGAGTTCAAATCCCGGTGGAGTCAACTTCTTTTCACCTCAGCCAGATTTTCCAGTTCCACAGTTTTTTCACTATATATATGTATACATATATAGACAAAATAATGTCCATTATCAATGAATTCTCATTTTTAGGTGAAATAGGAGAGTATATAGTGAGTATATAGTGTATTGTGTGTTCATTATCGGAAATAAAAGGTTTTTCCTTAAAAAAAAAAAAAAAGATTACTTACCTCGAGAGTTCGAGTCCTCTCGGGTACTTTCTTTTTCTTTCCTTTTTTTTGGGAAGTCGTGGAACCGTCAAAAAAATAAAGAAATAGGAGAGTATGTTGTCTAAGAGAAGGGTATGTTGTCAACAAACCTCCTCAAGTTCTCACCCCCTGGCTACTTTACTGCCTTCTATCTGGGGCAATTTTCAAGCAAAAATACCTGCGTGGAGTTCGCAGAAATATTTTTGATTTTTCCTTTGCTTCATGGTGCATTATAAATAAGTATGCGAGGGTGGCAGAGACGGGTACAGGGCCCCCTGGAAGCTTTGAATTAATTACACACAAAAAGGGGCACCAAAATGTTGCTTATTAAGTGGCATATAAATGACACTGTAAAGTACTTTTACAACGATCGTATTTTATTAATTATGAACCAGAGCCCAGACGAACATATTCCAGCAATGGGAAATGAGCGAAAGAGAGGGCGGATATATCACCTCCCTGGTAGATATAGCCAAAAGGGTACAGGATTATCAAGTGCATTTCAGAACGCTTTTCTGTTGTAAATGCATTGACATTCACCGTCTATAAGCGGGCGCGCGAAGCTCGCGGTAAATATGCTTAGAAAATGTAAAACGACAAAATACGTACTTCCAATCTTTCACATCATGTGACAAGCTAGATAAGTCAAAGATCCCATATTGATGCGAGGCCCCCACAGAGGTTGGAGATGTACCTTTTGAGAAAACTATTGAGATCAGAACTTTGTCATTACTTTAATGGTCATGAGATGGAGTGCAGACAGTGGCGAGTGCGCGAGAAGCGCTCCGAAATTTTGCATTAAATTTAATTTCCATGACTGCATTCAGGGTCTGCATCGAGCCACTATCAATTCCCCCAAAACCTATCAGCCCACCAGAAAGTGAGTCTTCTACTTTGAAGTTCGTAAAAAGTTTTCAACCCTTGCTGCTTTGCTTCTCCGGAAGTTGTTATCGGAAGGTATTGAAAATAAGTACAGCATTGAGTTAAGGCTAAAATTTTGATTGTTTGAGAAGGATTTGCGGAAACTCTTACAGTTTGGGAACCATTTGTGACAGAAAGTGATTGTATAGATCCAACACTCAGTCGAAAACACACTTCACCCTACCACCTACAGAAGTCCATAACTTAAAAGCCTTTTGGGATCTTTTCTAATCCGAAATCGATTGGGGACAGGCGCCCACACGCCCCCGTGCCGGAGCCACTGGTTCGATAATCCCGTGTGGGAACTCAGCAGGATTCTTATTTAAGGCCCAGCTGGCGGTGCCATTCTCTTTCGACAAAGAACAATTTTGAATCTATTATTAACGTATAGGAGCAAGAAATAAACAGCCAAAACCTAGTTCCAGCTTCCAACTGTCGAGCTAAACTCGAATCCACGACAAAATGCTTGGATTATAAAGACTGAAATACTTGCTTGAAATCCGAAGTCTGAATATGGGCAACACCATCATTGTCAACATACAGTATTTAGCAAGAAATTCATATATAGGCCTACCACACTCTTTCAACTCGAAGACAGCTAGTGCAGTGTCTACCGGAGTCGGAGGGGCGCTACAAGTACACAAGCTTTCATTTTCTTTTCCTCCCAAGTTAACATTTTTTTCATTCTTTGTCTTCCTATCTTTTTCTCTATTTTTCTCTATTTTTCTTTTTTTTCGTCTACCTTCATTTTGCGCCCCATGGCCCGTGTAGGGAGGGGCTGCTGCCCCTCCCTGCCCCCCCCCCTTTGTTCCGCCACTGCTTACAATCAATCTCTAACAGTTGATAAATGGTTCATTGATTTAGGAGCAAAACATTTTACGCTTTCACCAATGCTGTGTGTACACAGTGAAACTCTTGCTCGTGCAATGACTTGACTCCCAAAATGGCGGTACAGGTGAAACCGTACCCATTATGACGTTACGTGAAGAGCCTCTTTACGTTCTCAACAGATCTATGGTATATGGCTCCTCATAGAGACACAGAAACCGCCGCGGATAGGTAAATTTAACGTGCACTTCGGGTATCTGAGTACAGAAGTAGCACCCATAACATCAAATGATGCCATGACGTCTGTGTAATATCATGTGAATTCAAAAAAGATTTCTCTGTGTACCTTATTCTAAACTACACGCTCAGAAAACGAATAAACGCACTAATTGCTCCCTAATCTACCGTCTTTTCGTTTATGGAATATAGTGAG
>WURT03066929.1:0-13610 GCA_009936505.3 Holothuria glaberrima
CTTTATATCACGAAAGAGGCAATGATTGATAGTATGATAGTTATAAGACTTATAAAAAGGTGGATATGAATATGAAACCAAAGAAGAAGTTGGCACCGACAGTTTTATTAAAATCGAGATGGCGGGATGTAATGTTTGCCTAAGGGTCAAAATTGTACACAGTTTGGCTAAAGTTACTTTGAAGTGACTCACTCAACTTTTATAGTTATATCTTCTTATAGTGTCATAAGTAAGTTGCAAATTAACTACAAAAGGTGGCCAATAGCGGCTCTAAGACATTTTAGGGGGTGGGGGCTGTTCAAAACCAGATTGGAATTCAAGGAGTCTAGGACGCCCCCTCCGGCAATTTCAATCGTCCGATCCGTATGATACCGTAGGAGTATTGTGACTCTTTTGTATTTTAACCAGATAACATGGTATCATAACTTTATGGTATCATAACTTTTTTGAGATTGACTACCAGGCTTTGCAAACTTTTTAATGTGGGGAGGAGGGGGCACATTTCCCCGTACCCCTATGTCGAGCCCTAATGGAAGTAGCTACTACCCATGTAGGTGAAGTTAGACCAGGGATTTGCAATCGACTGGACAACCCCCGGCTGCTTGTACAGGACCATATGAAGTGGTATAAGAGAAAGCAGGCAAGATTTACTTCTCAGTGTAATACTCAGTATGCTCATAGCAAATTAATAAGGTAGAAGAATACTGAAGTTGTCATGATGACCTGCAATATGGAGATGAAACGAGGCATTAAGCTATTTGTCAAAATGTTCAGTGTGTTATACAGGAACTGAATCAATTTGCATATTTAATTCAATTCATTTACATTCACACTACCAGGGAAAGTTGATGCAGAGTGCAGACATAATGGAAAAGATCGAGGGCAAACATCTAAGTTTGACGTCCTTTGCAAAACAAGTACTAGAGCAAGTAAGACAAAAAGTGGAAAAACATTCAAAGAAATTATAATAAAAAAGTCAATCCCCCGGAAACACCCTTAATATGAAAGGATACGAACACAGAAATGGTATGAAAAGATCCGGGAGACAAAATGAAATCAGCATTTGATCCCTTCAATATTGAACTCTCAATAATGCCAGGTATTCTTCACACTCAAAGAAGACAAGGGCGAAAAAGCAGGTTTGAACTTTGACGAAAGTGAAACAGGGAAATCTATTCAGGAGGGTGGAAGATATCAGCTTCTAGCAATTGACGGAAAAACAATATATGGTCATCCCTTGCTCTCCCGAGCCAATCACTGACATGCTCAGAGTTTAACAGTGTTCAAATTTCATAGCTTTATAGCGCTATATTGTAGTATACCGCAGAAGAACGATACTTGTAACATTAAAGCAATTTCGCCCCAACTCTTTTTCGGGGTGATTGCGCTATTGCGAGGACGAACCGCCCGTCACGTGTTGCATTTTGCGTCCAACTCATACAGGTACTCATAAATACCAGCTTGGCATTTATGAGTTCAAATCTCGTCATGAAATCTTCTTCCCTCACCACTTGATACTTTTATGCCAAATAAGTCAAGCTTTCATTGCTATGATACTAGATCAAAACACTCTCTGAATCAACCATATGTATGCCCCTTACCCTCTCAGTTCAGAATTACTGGTGTGCAATTTTGAAAGTTCTTGACTCCAGATTTAAAAGCCCTTTAAAGTCAATTTCGTACTTTTAAAAGGAAAATTAGACTTTCTATTAAGGAACAATTCTATTTAATGTGTTATCTTCAATATTTTGCCATTTTTCTTGCTATTCTGTCTTGTGTCATTCTAGGAGATTACAAAAGAGGGGTTTACCTTGTGAGAAGAAACCCTGAATCCTGTAGCGCTGAAAGCGTAACTTGCGAGTCTTGATAAGGGGGTCTGAGGGCCGGGCCGTACCGTAGTTTTCGGCGAAAAATGAAAGTAAACATATGGATGCCTTGTCTGGCACTTGACAATACACCAGGGGTGGGTGACCTGTTCTGTATCACGAACCACTATCATACAGTCATAATGCCACTCGTGGACCAACGGCATCCAAGGTGTCGAGGGTAGGTGCACATATGTTTGCACTATTGAACAAACACTTGTGAAATTTGTGCATGGCTCGCCTAAAAATATCGCTTTGTGCCGGCATTTTATCATTGTTTTCATTTTGTTTTACATTGTCAAATTCATTTACTGCTTGATTATCAATCCACTCGTGGGAGGACAAGGGATTCCGACTCCTGCAATCAACCGGAACTAGCAAAGCGCTTCCAAAAAGTACGGCACATCGAGCTTCCTACTACCTATAGGTGTGGTAGTACAGTCTTGTTCAATGCTGCAATGTGGTACCTCCCCTCGCACGAAAGTTCTAGTCACGTAAACCGGAACCGACAGCACTACCGAGGCCTACGATTACTACTGGCCAAGGCACGCTGTAGTGTAGAGCAATTGATAGTGTATTGTTACATTTGTTGGAGTGGGTTCGGGTCAGCTCGACTAAAACAAAAGACGGCATGGCAAGTTTGCAATTTTGACAGCGATTTTACAGCTCGTTAAAATCAAACTTGACCAACAAGTTTTTTCGGTCTTCCATCTCCATTATTGTTCGACACAATAATTTCTACTCAATCCCTCTATTGTCTATGTGAAACAAGAAATTTTAAAAGAAAGAGCAGTGACCGTTGGAAGGTATTTTCGATGGGGTGGGGGGGGGGCTGATTTGTGCATGTTGAAAAGATAAGTATAGTGTAGGTACGCTACGCACCACCATGGGTTGGCGCGTAGCGTATGGAGGAAAGTTTTGAAAAATGCCTTCCAGATTGCAGGAAATGGCTCTAAAAAGTGAAAATGTTGGTATATTTTTGTTTCCCATTTATATAAATTTGCCCAAATTTTGAGTCAGATTTCATCCCAGCTTTTTAGAAACTGACTGAAATTACCTTGGCAACTGTATTGGGGAGGTGTGCAATGGTAGAGGACCCCTCCTCTGTATAAAAAACATGAAAAACTTGGCGCTCGGATGCAAAATTGTTCTATGTGTTTCAGCAATTTAATTCACTTTGAATTTTTCAAATCAAGTTTTATTAGGCGGCCTGTTTGAGGGTTAGGTACAGTGTTTTTATTGTGGATAGTTCATTATCTTCATGCACAGGCATGATTAAGGGACATCTCTACTTAAAAACAACATCGGCAAACTTACTTTCAGCGGGGGTTGCATTCTCGTAATGTGTACCCGACGGAGCCTTTCGAAGCAAATACCAAATGCGCGACGCAAGAAGGGGCTTGTATCTCTGGGTCCTTCTCGAGAATTTCTCCTAAATTTAACAGTTTTACGGCTATTCTGAACCATTTCTAGAGAACTTTCTGCGTCCTCTATGAATGACTTTGAAACGCTATACTGAAATAATTTGGTTACCGATAATTGCAAATTAGATTACTGACCCAGTGGCAGAGAGTCCATATAGTCAGTGAGGTCATTCGCCCCCCCCCTGACCGATTCAAATCGCCTGCCGGAGCCCTTCTTAGGTTATTATGGTATTGAGGCATGGGGCATCTACCTAATTCACACCGCCCTCACAGGCCACTCTAGGCCCCTCTGACCTAATTCCCTAGCTCTGCAACTGTACTGACCTAGTAACTGTATATAATTTGCAAAAGTGCCTCGTTCTCCAATGCCATCGTGCAAAACAATGTCAAGTTTAATGGTGGGCATTGCTTAGGTCCAGTAGCAGTGTCGAACCAGGGGCTATTTTATGAAATGTGGTCGTTATAATGACGCTTTCATCTCTCTCCAGTTGGTATTGGTAATGAATACGCCACAAATATCATAACTGATCACCTTTTGAAGTTCAGTAATAAATCAGTAATAACTCGGACTAACGGTCGGTCGCCGAATTGACGTATCATGACGGTAGATGGTGAGAGAATAGTTGGCGAAAGGGGTTACAATGGTTTTCCAAACAATTTTCCACTACAAGTTGTCTAAGGATAGTAATAGTAAGACATTTTTCTCCATCGTTTATTAACCAGTTAACCAAATCATTTCACTAGCGTCGTCATAAAAGTATAACAGATTTAGTCCTTATTCCATCTTATATAGCCGTGCAGAGTTTAGGAACCCTTTTGTATGGGGCCTTTGGGATACGTCCCAGACTTGTCCCGAGGTACTGGTTTAGAAGCAGTTAACTCAGGGGGCTGCTGACTCAGGCGATTATCGAAGGGGGCTCAGCCCCTCTGTCGTTATACATTAAAACAACTTGCACAGCTTTTCTGACGTGAACATTTGAGATTTCGACCGTACATAACACAATAAGTTTAAGCCCGCAAAGGAGGGCAAAAGCCCCATAAGATGCTCTGTGAAAACCAGTCCCAAAACAAAACCTAATACCCAACAAAAGCCCACGTACCACAAACAGATTCTGCCACAGTTACAATAAAAGTTGTCAATGTTTAGTTAAGCTTGAATCAATTAACGGAAGTGGAATTAACAACTCACTCAGGCAGACTGTTCCACTCATTGACAACTCTATGAGAGTAGCTGAACTCTCTGATGTCAAGCCTAGGGAAATGCTTCACCACGAAAAAACTGAGGGACGGCAGCCTAAGGGGGTGGCAGCCACAGAAGCGCTACGTAGGCTACTCGAACACGGGAATTAGCACAAAATTCTTAGTAGTTACAACATGGATTTATGACACGCCAGAGTCCTGGCCCGTAACTCAGGCTTAGCTCTAAACTACTGTTCGGGGGAATTGTCAGCTGGCACTCGATTATCTTGGCTAGGCTACAACAGGAATGATCATGGACAGTAACAAAGGAAGTGAAGTGGCGCGAACTTGAACAGGTTAACTGTTATCGAACGGCATTTGCCCTAATTGTGTTGTTTAACATTCCGTGCCAACGGCACTGTAGGTTATGGCACTTCATACCAATAGCACTAGGAAAGTTGACGACGGCAGGGGGTTTACATGGATTACCTGGATGGCCACACTCTCGTCTTCGAAAGTCATCTTGAGGGAATGGCTTTGTTTTCATAGTTTGAGTATCTAATGACAGTAATTCCGGGAGCTCGTTATATTTCAGGCTTTTGGACTTATCATATCATGATTTTTCATCGTCACTGTCCCGCATATGGAATAAGAAAGACTTGACCATTATATGTAAGCTCGAATGGTAGACGTTTACGCAGGCCGTTTCCAAGAAGCCCTGAGTTCCTCCTTCGAGAACGTCACGTGTTTCCGTCAGGAAAACGATACTCAGGCTGTAGACTGGGTCTAGTTACTACCACCAAATATTCTTCTTTTTATACGATGACACTTAACGTGACCCCTTTTGTGGACATGTGTGTGAAAAGCCACTCAGGGGCTACGGGCCGCAATCGCCGTGTACACAGTATTAACAGGCGCAGGTCCAAGAAGGGGCTATCAAAGCCTTAGACTCCCATCCCTTGTTGGTGTTCGCTTGACAATTTTTTCAGTGTATGGTTACTCTATTCTGGTTTGGTTATTTTTTCCTGAACTGCAGGAAGTTCACACTGCAGCATAAGTGTTGTAATCAATTCGATTGAAATTACATGATTTTGACATTGTGTTATATAAAAAGTGTTCGGGGTAGTACACCATATGGCCCACGTTTTATTGGCCATTTTCAAAGATCAGGCTCGTAGCCCGTACCGAAAGGGGTGGAATAGCTTCTAGGGGGACGGACGAGACATACTAAATGTATTAACAGGCAAAGTCTGATCACGGTGGTCTTTTGAGGGGCTTTATTTGAAAGAAAATTTTTCATCACATGTCATGCACGCCCTGTACCAAACTCCAAGTATCGCAAGATATGTCCTCTTGAAGACTGGTTACTCTTGTCAAGAAATAACTTCAGGTTTCCTCAAGGTTATCCCCCCTTTTTAGACCTCTCTCCCAGGATGACAGTTCGAAACAGTGTTTAGGCCCCCTCCGGGCTTTTCCAGTCACGAAAAGTTTCCTGTGCCTATGAGCCTGAAGCTCCCTGAATGGTTTCTGCTATTATGATGATTGCGGTCTTGAAACTTTGCCGAATGTAATAAGAAAAAGTAAAATTGTTTCCTAAACGTTTATGACACCTTGCAAAGTAAATGGTGTACACACTTTTGTTTCATCACATAGTCTTTATTAGCTACCTAAATATGAATATCGCAAATGTCAACTTCACATGTAATGAAGGGAACTCCTTTCACAAATCTTGCAACGTACAGCATGCTCTCTATAGGTCACATATCCAGAGACTAAAGCGTACCTAAAGTCTCAAATTTCACAAAATTGTATTACAAAGCTTGCAAAATGCATCTTAATGGCCCAACTTTCATCTTGACAGAGTATTCCTAAGCCGAGATATAAAATGTTGAAGTTTATTTACTCAATTTACTTACTTACCGTACTGTCTTTGTTTTTCTTTGTTTTCCTGAAGCCATTGCACCTTGTGTCAAAATATGGTCATCGTCGTTATCGTATTATTATGATCATTTTCTTACTATTATTATTTTTATGGGGGATTTGACTACACAAACCCTCTCCGAACAGCATGGTATGCAAGAAAACAAGAATTTTTTCAAGGTCATACAAAAATTTTAATTCCAAATGGAAACAAAACCAGGCAATGTCAGTTGTACAAGTAGGGCATGGCAAATTATTGCACAATTGACTAAATTAAGCGAATAAACTTCAACATTTCAGCAACGGAACAAACTATGAAAATGGGAGGTATGTAGATTAGATTCAATTTCCAACCTCAAAAATGTATATTCTTGTTATTCTAGACTTTAAATACAAAGAGACTTTTGTTTATTAGTCGAGAATAGACCTGGTCACAATATCTGCTTGTTGTATAATTGCGCAAAAAGTATGTCCCATAGAACGGCAGACACGGAATTTCACTAACAGTCAAAATGGCAACTTAACAGCCATTTCTACATATGTGACATGGTTCTGTTATTCTTGTATAATGCTAAAACATTACAAACAAGTTTCAAGCAGTATGCCCTTTCGGGAAATAATCGGCATTCCTATAGTTTTGATATCACTAATTGTTGCTCTGGAAACAGTATCCCCAGAGGTATTTACAGTTCAGAATTGAAGGGAGCGATGATCGTTTCTTCTCCACTCTTTTGGCAGTTTCGAAGCATATATAATCTCCTGTGTTCAATTGTACCATTTTGCCCGAAACTCTTATCTGAAGCTCGCCATGGTCCCTATCATAAGTTCCTGGACCCCAAACATGATGTTCGCTCTTTGCGCTGGTAGTGCAGTTTCGGTTCACTCAATTCACACCCCCTTGCAACACAAATAGGGTCCACCGTTACGGGGGACATTCACCTAGTAAACCCTACCCGCCGTTGCTACCTCTGGTATGAAAGCCCACATGCATGATTTTTTTTTATATTATTTTTATTTTTTTCTATTTTTATTTTTTGCAAATATATATGAGGTTCCTCCTATGAAGCTTCAGTCAAAATGCGGTGTTGAATAATGAAAAGGAACTAAATCAAAATTATTGGTATACTTCCTCTTCTATGCCACCAATCTCCCCATCCCACCCAACATTCGACTTCATATCAAATGGACCAGCTATTGGTCAGTATCAGGCTATTATTAAATAAAAATGGTCATGTTGGATTTCCGTGGTCTGTTTAGAGCGTACCTACTGCTAATGGGAGATATTCTCTACTTCTTTTGCTCACAATTGGCTGATACCCTAAATTTTTGGGGCTTTGCCCAGCGGACCCTCTAGGGACAATACGCTTTAACGGAAAGACATTTCCCAAGGCTAGGTGGCAGAAGGTGTTCACCCTAAAATTAACAAATACTGTTGTCATGAATTTTGTACTGAAATTTTCCATTTTTTACCGTGGCTGAAACTGACATTATCTTCCTGAAGGGGAGGGGACTACCGTCCCCAGATCCTTGCCTCATACGCCATTGTAAGGGAGCATAACCCCTGGACTCCATCAGGGATCCTAAGGAGGAACTTTAACCCCCTCCCCTCGCGGTTAAAGAAGCACTTTGCTCTTCCGCGAGACCATTCTCACCGCTTGTCCTGCCTATCTTCCCCCTCCCACACGCATATTTGAAAAGCAATCTGTTTTCCAGAGGTCAACCTTAGCACTAAACTTACATTTTTGCATTATATTCGCATACTTTTAGGTTTATGGTGCTTCTGCTCGTCACTTGTCATCACATATACCATTGTTTACTTGAACGATAAACACAATTATACTTTATCACAGTTTAAAGTATGACATCCGGTATTGTGACAAGTTCCTCCTTTTGCAGGTGAATCTATATTTGTTGAGTGGACTGAATCGTTTACTTAATATGATGATGTAACGACTTTGGCTGCTAACGTTTTTCGTAGAAAATGATTCCGTCTAATGGAGGAATCCAGAACCCAATTGGTCTAGTAGGAACTAAAATGATTCCCCATTCTTAGTATTTAATAACATCGCTTCCATTCAACGTGCATTACTTTACTTCTGCAAGGATCATCCAAGGAACTGTGAAGCCCATACTAGGCCTATATGCCTACGATTAAGTTTGCGGCGGTTAACTCTTTTCTACTGTCATTTGTTGTGACCTTATGCCGAGACGTAGGAGCCCTGCCTCTTTTAGACTTTCAAAGCACAGTATTATTTTAACGGGTAACGTATACACTAAAATTTCCTGTCTAAATGTAAAATAGTAAAAATCTACCAAAAAAAAGATAGACTACAGTGACCACTCTCTGTTTCGAATGACATTCCACCCTCCACCGAGAGGTATTTTCACTCATTTAGAGTTAATTACCACTCGGAGCAGAGTGTAATGTCAGACAATTTCCACTCGAAGTAAGAGTGGTTACTGTACTGCTGTAGGTAATCTTCAAAGCCTGAATTTCACTCTTTTACATTAAGAGAGTTCCATTGGCAATTAAATGTTTTATAATAGCTTGAACTTTTACCTGTAGGCGTTCCGGTAATGGAAGCGTGAAATTGATAAGAAAGGGATGGAATATAAATCTTAGATTTGATATGACACCGGTACCTACTTGTAAGATTCGCTAGAAGGCATGGGAACTAAAGCTGTCTACGTACATACACACACAGAGCGGACTCTTGTTTGCTCGGCCTCTTTTGATTTGTCATTTGACCACAATTACAACCTGACAACCATCGTTTGGTTCTTAGTGGAAGAAAATTAAAACGGTCTTTATTAAAGGAAATTTGAAAAAGAGGGTTTATAAATAGTTTTGGGGTTTTCTCCTTCAAAGAAGTTTGGAAATTGGAGATTTGTATCGAAAAATCCTCAATCCTTGGAAACAATAGCAAGTAAAATGTTGGGCTGACTAGTTGCGGCCGAAAATTACATTACACGTTACGATATCCACTATGGCTCCCCGACGAACTAGAAAATTTTCAGAGGGGAGGGAGGGTCAGCCTTCCCCCATGAATGGACAGTCCCCTGCCTATCTCCTTGAGCCAAACCCTCCCGTGATTGGGTTCTAACTTATCACTTTACGAAATTCGTCATACATTTAGCGCTTACTCAAGAGCAGGTTGCCTTTATAGGGCTATTGTATTTTCACTGACTCTATTTTCTTAAGAAGAATCTTCCAGCTGAATTCCAGTACAGATTTTGCTTTAAAGGGAAATACTGTGTTTGTTTTATTTCAAATTTGTAAACCAGTATAGATACAGCATGATAGGCAATTCAAACCAAGTCAGTACAGTAGCTGTCTTTTCAAGAAATAAGGCTCTAACAGGAAGTAAATTGATTATTTGTTGCACAAAAGTAATTTGTTCACCCAAACTTCCAAGAATTCAAATAATGTAACATCTGTTACTGTTATAATGCATGATATTTTGAGGAGATAAAGCTATTACTAAAGTTTATTGGTGAGACTGGATGGTTTAATAATGATTTAAGGTATTTTCTTTGTATGCCATGTTGGTGTATTTTAAACGCAATAATTCCCTTTTTGACATCATGCGCAGTCGTAGAATATTAGCCTGTAAAGCTTATTAACATTTTTACGTCTCTATGTATCTCAAAAATATCATTACAACTATGTTCGACCAAAGGATGAGAGGTTAGTAAACAAAATTTCTTTAGTAACATTTTATTATCTTAATAGCTAAGTATGATAACATTTTTCTTGCTAAAAATGATTGCAGGTATTCACAAGCGTTCCTCAAAGTTTTTTGATTGTGTGTTCATTTTTTCCAAAGAGCATATAACCAAACGGCAACAAGATGGCAGAAGATATAGAAAATTGTAATACAAACGAAGTTCTACTCCGCTTGGATAGAATTCTAGAGACCCTGTCCGAATCCAAAGGTAGCAATCAACAAGAAGGATTACCTAAAGCCAAAGATCACAAGGTAATGTTGAAAACAATATACACTTACACAAAATGGTGCATTCTGTGCCAACCCTGTAAAAAGAAGGAAATAATTTCTTATCATTTTATGTGAACTTATAGATTTATATACAGATTATAACTCCTGACTTAAGCCGGCCATTTCTTGTTTATTTTCTTATAAAATTGTGGGTGATTTCTCCACACCGATAAGAGCTCTTGGGTGTTTTGCATCTAATTCTCTGCTTAAAGGTTACCCCTAACTAATTTTGAAACAATAGCTAACTAAATCTCACAAATTTCCTTTTATTTTTCTTCCAAGTATCTTGCATGATATTCCAGGACTTAAATATTTCATATTCAAGGTAAACCAAGGAGCTACTCCCCATAAATTTCACAATTTAGTGAAAAAACATGGTCACAAGAATCTCAAGATCCATTCATGAAATAGGGTAGACTACTACACTAATCCAAGTTGAGTAACTGCATTTTCCCTTTAAAGTTGAATCGTCAATGAATTTAAGTGAGTTCTTAGTTGCTAGTTTAGGGGTGCTGAGATGGCATATGCAGCTTTGTCATTGGAAGGTAAGCCCTTTTAATTGTAAACCTATGAGAACTCTACAATCCTGGCCAAAAACCATGGGACTGGTCAACGCAAAGCTCTTCAACGCTGTATTAAAGGTGCCGCATTGAATGAAATTGGGTGCGACTTTTTCCTAACATTGTTAATGTGATTAGGGGTAAAAATCCTAGAAAATTTCCAAGCCAAATAATATCAGAGTTGTAACGAGTCACTCAGTTTTGCAGTCAAGTCGAGTCATTTACTTCTTTCAATGTGACTCGAGTCGAGTCAGTGACTCGAGTCATTGTATTATTTCTATGAGGAAAATTGTGGTACAATTGTTGGAGTAATTTCCCTTTTGAAAATAAGAGACTCGAGTCATGACTCATTACAAACACTGAAAATTGTGTAACAATTTTCCACAGTACAATGTAAGTCCCAATATGATGCCTCTTTTCAAAATCCACATGTGGGCCACGTACCGACGTAAAACATTTTACATCCAAACTAGTATATGAGACAGATATGGAATTATATTTTGGGCGAGATGTAATATAATATACAATAAGCACCATTCAGGCCATGGCCATATATGGCCCAAAAGCAATTGTTTCACTTTTTATCTGGCCCAGTGACAACTTTTATATCTGGCCCATATATGGCAGCATCCATATCTGATAATGTGTGCTGTTTACGCGATTAAGCCCCGTCTGCACTAGTCTTGTTCAAGACTCTAGTTCACTTTGCGCCCCTCACACAGCAACGTGTACCATATGCGCAATATTCATGCGCATGCGTCATGCAATGTAGTATCAAACTCCTCGGACATGAAAGGTTCTACTTCTTCGTTTTTGCTGCATATCCCCATTATTGAGTAAACGCATGTTTTCTCTTACCACTTCCATACATAATGCGCAAATGATGAAAATAGCAAAGTACGTTCTCAAATGTTTTGAACATTTGTTGGAAAGATGAAACATGCAGCTAAAAAAGTTGAACACCGTCATACATGTTAGACGTTGTTCAACTCTGCCTACACGATCATACATTTGTTCATGAACATCGTCGTACAGATGTATGATGAAGTTTTGAACTAATGTATGATCGTGTAGACGGGGCTCTTTAGGATCCCACACGAACTGAACAAAGACGAAACTATGAAGGCGCCAAATGTGGAAATTTTTAAGTGTGATATGTCTAACAATAACGCAAAATGGGCAGGATCGTCCCCCCCCCCCCGATAAGACTTCATCTGTGCCAGAAAGGGATTTCATTTAGGCCAATTGAAATGTTATCAGGATCACATACACGGTTCATTTTTGGTCCATATCGGCATCGACGTTAGACTAAGCCAGACTTAAAGTCCCCACTTTGCATGAAAGTATCAACTTAAGCCTTGAACAGTTGAATAGCCCATACGGTGCTATTTACGAAAGTCCTGTGGGTGATCTCGCACTGCAGACGAAAACCTGAAACTATGTCAAAAAGAAGCCCTCAAATTACGTTGTGCTATCTTGAGCAGCTTCAACAAAATATTGTATTGTTGAAGTAAGACCTGTCTTAAAGGGGCTATGCATCCTAGATATTTAGGATTATGTGACTGCTTTTGATTGACATTGATTCGGACAGTACCTTCACTCTGGTTGAAGACTTGTGCAGTCAGTTGTGTTCCCAACTATGCTCACACAGTATGTTGATATGGCCTTGAGCAACTCAGTGCAGGCTACCGTAGCTTTGATCGGAAAAATAGGTGTTTTTATTTGAATAAGAAGAGGAGCTGGATGTAAACTGAATAGTAACTAGAAGATCAATCTCGCTCAGAATTCCCAAATTTTTAGACGAAGAAGAGCGCTTACAGTGCTGTAACCTCAAAAAAAAAAAAAAAAAAAAAAAAAAAAATTCTAGATGAAACTCCTCGATTGAGTAAGACGGCGGATCAATTGTTCATCCGAAGGTTTTGAGACTTTGTTTACAACATTCATGATCTCAGTATCGCATATCTTCTGTTATTTAATATTTCAAGATTTATAAGTCATAACACGGTCGTTTAAAACTTGATACGTACATTTAGGCCAGTTATAAATTCATATCTAGCCCGATATGGCCATCTTAAACTATGGCTTTATAAGGCTATATATTCCATCCATCCATCCATCCATCCATCCATCCATCCATCTCTCTGTATTTTAGAGACATAACTTCCGAAAAGTTCCAACTACCTAAGGGAGTGTTTTATTTTGGACTTGTGAAAGACGAAATGTTTTGCCAATCAAAAGCTTCAGTCCTAATGAAATTATTCAAGGGGGATAAAGGTAGCTTAATTAAAACCCTTTAACCTTCAGGGCACTTTTTTTGAATTTTTTTGAATAAAACCAGGAATGACAGGGTAACTTTATGCATGATTTAACAACATTTAGAAGAATATTCTCTACGAAGACCTGTATATCAAATGAAAGGTTAGGAAATGATGACGCCATTTTTTGCTCATTAATATGCAAATTTATGCAGATGACGTCATTTTCTTTGTTTTTTTTCACTTATTTTTTAAAAAATGAAGGGGGAGTTATGAAATTTTTTTGATGCATTTTACATTCAATTCTCTCTTCAGTGATGCAGAGTTTTTTTCAATCGGACCTATATTGAGCGAGATATGACAGTTTGAAAATTTACCCAAAATGTACTTTTGAAATCCTACTGCTGCA
>WURT03066940.1:0-13610 GCA_009936505.3 Holothuria glaberrima
TGGGCTTGGTTAGGTTTTTCGGTTTGTTTTGGGTTTTGTTTAGGGTTTGGGTTACAGGGCATTTTATGGGGCTTTTGACCTCCTTTGCCCTTAAATTTGTTATGTTATGTTATGTTACTGTGTTTGTTAGGCTACTGAGTGGTACAACCGCAGGTGACAATGAGCAATATTGCTAGGCCTAATCTGAATTGCAAGGCATTATGGGATACAAAAGGGAGCAACTAGCAACATTCAGACGTTATAGGTTTGGCGCTGTTGCTCCCTTTTGTATCCCATAATGCCTTGCAATTCGGATTAGAAATATAGCTTATGGTGATTGTTTACGGACAGTAGGCCTAGATGTAGGCTAACCTAGGCCGAAGGCTAGGGTCACGTCGGGTATTCTGGGAGGGTGGGTGTTTTCAGACAGTCGGCTTTAATCTTGTCGCTGAATAACACTTGTGAATGTTCTACTAACCAGGCAGACATATCAAAGGTATGTGTACTGCCTTCACACAGTATCGTTTCTAGCACAAGAAGTCGTCTAGTTGTTGAGAAAATGAAACCTACTTGCAGCAATAATTCTCCATTTGGCAATTCCTTGGCACATTTCCAAGTATGCAAAATCTTAGAAATTTTTATGGAGGGCTGTAAAATTTTGTAGAAAAATTCAAGTTAAGAGACTAAGGCCTAAAGTAACTTTGATTGCGACAGGATTCGTGAAAACTCTACTAGGCACCAGACTGTGCTAGGCCTAGGGTACCTTCGGGAGTTGTTGGACAGTCAATGGTTATTTCATTATAGTTTCATGAAATACATATAGCACAGTCCTTGTAATGTTTTTATTTGTTGTGTAATTTTCTGTTGCTTCAAGGAAAATGAATTGCAAATCACAACTCACAGTGTACCGATAGATGTCACGATTTAACTGTGCTGAAACAAACTTTCGTAAACAACCAATATAACAATCAACAGTTAGGCCTATGTCTAACCTAATTCAATTAGCACTGATGCATATTAAGGGAGGTTTCAGAGCAGAAGCCAGCACTCTTGGTATTGCTTACCAAAAGTTTTAATTGTGATACTGTGCCTACCGATTGGAAATATGCAAATGTGGTGCCAATAAGAAGGGTGACAAGAGTGTTCCTGGTAATTATAGGCCTGTTAGCCTGACGTCTCATGTTTTTAAAGTGATGGAGTCTATTATAAGAGACTGCTCTGTGGATCATCATACAGAGTTTAAATTAGTTAAAAGTTCACAGCATGGCTTCATGAGTGGGCTGTCTTGCTTGTCTAACTTACTTTTTTTCCTAGACAAAGTTACTTGTTATGTTGATCAGGGATGGCCTGTTGATAAAGTCTATCGAGACTTCCAGAAAGCATTTGATTAAGTCCCCCACTGCCATCTTATTTCCAAGCTCCAAGCCCATGGTATAGGGGATTATGTCTGCAACTGGACTCAGGACTGGTTGTTCAATAGAAAGCAACATGCTTTTAGGTGGTATTTCTTCCGACTGGGGAGCTGTTCACAGCACAGTGCCATAAGGTTCTATCCTGGGCCCAATTTTGTTCACCATCTTCATAAATGACATTGATGAGAATATTTGCAGTAATATTATTAAGTTTGCTGATGACACCAAAGTTTTTGCTTGTGTTTCTGATGAAAAGGATATTCTAGCTCTTCAGGATGACCTTCATACCTTATGTCAGTGGTCTAATGACTGGCAGATGCTTGTTAATGTCAGTAAATGTAACGTTCTACATGTTGGAAGGAATAATCTTGAATTTGCTTATAAGATGAATGGTGTAAATCTGTAGTCGTTAATGAAGAAAAATATTTAGGGGTGGTGGTTCATAAGTTACTTAAACCTGGTAGGCATATTGCTGAGGCTGTAAAGAAGGATAACAGAATGCTTGATATTATTAAAAGGTCATTTACATATAAAGACAGGGAGATTCTGCTGCCCTTGTACAAGTCCCTGTTGCAGCCAATTTTGGAGTACTGTAGTCTAGCCTGGAACCCCTACTTGAGGTTGGACATAGTTCTTATTGAAAAGGTTCAGAGGCGTTTCACTCGAATGCTCCCTGGTTTTAATGAGTTGACTTATTCCAGTAGACTGGACCTATTAGGTCTAATGCCTTTGACATTACATGAAATTGCCCTTACTCAAATCGTTACCATTGTACAGTGCAAAACCTGACCTCTGGTTGAAAAGTCAGGATTTTACTTGATGTTTGCACACATAGATTATAGCCTAAAATTTTGAAAAATCAATAAAAAATATTATTAAACCTGATAAGCGTCCCAGTGGCTATAATCTGTAGGTATGAACATCAAGTAAAATCCCGACTTGTCGGCCAGAGGTCGGGTTTTGCACTGTTCAGTGGTAGGCGATTTGAGTAAAGGTGATATCATGTAATGGAGACGTCTCAGATTGGACCTTATTGAAGTTTTTCGCCTTGTCAAGGGTTTTGAGGATGTTGATTATAGAGATTTGTTTAGGGTAAGGGACACAAACCTGTACAACCAGTGGGCACAGTCTCAAATTGTGTAAGAGCCAATGTAATTTAGACATTAGGAAATACTACTTTTCGTACTGGATTGTTAATGCCTGCAGAAGCAGTTGAGTGTACCACAGTGGATGCTTTCAAGGCTTTTCTGACTGCTGATAGACTGACTTCGTTAATGGGGGATTATATGAGTCGTGTTTGACTCTTTTCCCTGTCTGCCATCAGATTTTCCTCTGATGGCTTACAGGTTAATACTAAACATCCAAAACACTGATTTCTTTATATCTGCAACAAATCAATTACAATTAAACTTTTTCAACACATGAAGAGGTGATTCCTAAAAACAATTCTAATTCCCCCTCACATTTCCTAAGTTGCAATTTGTTGCATATGTTATTAAAGCCTACATATTTTCCCAAACTTCGACTTCTCATCTGCACATCCGGATGCTGAGATGCAACCTTTGAGTGGCATTGTATTCTATAGTGTCCTTTTTGTAGGTTCCTTGCTTGAAGTCGGCTTACGGCTTGAATCATCGGTGTTATATGATAGTTTGTAACTGTTTGGAAAGTTCCTTACAATGTTTTTTTTATTGTTAGTAGGCTAGTTTTCTGTTTCTTCAAAAAAAAATGAAATTATAATTTACAGCCGTGATACTTTTAATGCAGTTTTACGTGTTGTATGTAGCCTACATGCAGGTACAGCATTGCATTGAGAAAGCACAGTGGGCACAGGCTAGCTATGGTTAGCACAGCACTAAGTGTTTTTCATGTTGTGATAATACTGTTCTGAAAACCAAAAAGTGTCACTGATTTCCTATTATCTGCAGCAAATCAATTTGAATTAGCCTGAACTCCTCTTTATGTATCATATCATTTATAGGTGACGACATTTTTGTTTGTAATACCACAGGGAGGTTTTGGTAAAAAGTGGGGACGTTTTGGTAGCTAAAATGCAGCGGTGTTTGGGTAAAGGGACATTATGACTGGATATGGTATCAAAGGTATTGAGTCAAAACATCCTTTTAACAGAACGTCCCTGCTCTTTAGCTTCCAAAACATCCCTGCTTTTTATGAAAACGTGCTTATGGTATACATGAACATAAGCAACAAAGTGCAACTATGGATATGTGAGAGGAATTTAAAAGGCGTGGGCAAGGATTTAGGAATAACCTCTTCAATGGTTTGAGAAGTTCAGTTGTAATTTATTTGTTGCAGATGTTAGAGGTTTGCAGTGAAAGCTTTTTCATTCAGATAAGTTGAGTGGGTGGCCATGTTGAATGGTTATGAAAGTTTCTTTTCAGAACAGTAATATTGCAACGTGAAGAAAACTAAGTACTTATCGCAGTTAACCGTAGCTAATCTTTGCCCATCCCATTATGCAGACTGAGTATTGTTTTCAATCTCTTTATTTTGATGTTTGTGTCTGTTTTAATTTTTTTCAGATCCAACATTTGGGTCGTCCTTTGCTCTTAGGAAAAGTGGAAGCTTAGGAAATTTAACAAAGAGAAGCACAGCAAATCTTGCCCCTTCATTTGGTACCAGGTAAGGTCAACTGTTCCTGTAGTGTTGTTTGCTGTAGTTTAGTTTGACCCTGGTCAAGAAGTCAATTGTGCAGGGACTCTGCCAGTATGGTCAAAGAATGTGAGGATTGAGGATTCACTATCACTAAAACGTGACTCCAAATTGATACTGTCCTTGACCTAATGAGGCACAACAGGGTTTAGGGGAACAATGGCTCGCTTAAAAACACCCTCAAGCTTCAGTTTGATAGGTGTGAAGTACTGACATCCTTGATTCATGTCCAAAATCACCACATTATCTTAAGTATTGAACTTTGATGTTGATATTAGCAACTAGCTTTTTCACTTGGAAATAAAAACTGGTTGGGAGTGGAGGGGGGAACTGTTCCCTGATCTGAAAAGAGGAAAATGACCTACTTCCACTCCCACTCCTAACCTAGCCTTAGGAAGAAGTGTTCAGGGGATAAGAGAGCAAGTAGTTTCAATATGACATATACTGTGCAATCCACTTTACTTGAATTGGTTGCTTTGGTATGTTTTGTGTCTTTTCAAAAACATTTTCAGTCATAGAAATTAGAAATGTCTTTGACAGAAATTGCAGGCAATCAGCACACATTCATCATGTGCCTTACACTGTACAAGCCAGTGAGCCGCAACTGGAAAAAAAGGCTGTGGCCGGCTCGACTTAAACCAACTGGTTAGAAACTGGGCCGTAACACCTCATCTAACTAACTACACTGTACATTTATTCAGAATTGAGAGTGTTTATGAAGTATTGTAATGGTCACCAAACATAAAGAAGCATGTTGAAAAAGAGATATTAAGGATACAGCAGGGTGGCAAATACTGTAAGGTGACACTTTGAAACTAAAGGTACTTGAAGGTATAAGACCATTCATTGTTACATCAGTGGTTGGCACTGGTTAGCATAGAGTATGCGCAAGAACATATGCATGCATGCTAGGTTTTGTGCATGTAAATGCTGCTGGTGCTATTGCACAAAGAAAGTAAACCAGTTAGAATCTCCGTTTCATTGTGTCGACAACATAAGTGGCATTATCAACCCTTTCCAACTAGCTGTGATGTCATGTTATTTGTTTGTAAACAGGAATAAGTCAATTGAGTCATCTTTTTATTGTGTTGCATAGGCAGTTCATGCCACCTGGCAGGTTTTAAGAACACAATGCAAAAATATTGAAGAGGGAAAGTAACCTCAGAGAAACTTTAAGTTAAGCAAGAGTGTAACATATCATGCAATTTACTTGACTTCTGCTTCAAAGGTGAGACTGTTTTGAATGATTCTGAAGATCTGTACAGGTTGTCTTGAAGTTTATCTTTCAAAGTATAATGCCTCTTACTGATAGAGCAAGGATCAGCTACACCAATCAGCCTTGTATTTCCCGTCAGTACTAATATAAAAATTGTGAATTTTGTCCGGTACTGTATTCTCATCTGAAATAGGCAAATCTCTGTTACATTCCATCTCCCCTCCCTCCTTTCCCTGACCCAGATAGCAATTGGCCAACGTACCAGACACTCAAAAAATCCTGGGGTTATCTATGGTACAATTGCTGACCATCGATTCATAACATGTTTAATATTGGAATCTCTGTAGAGACATGTGAATCTACTGATCACAATAATGGTTTTGTGTTCTAGGTTCACTGTAGCTAGGAGTTGTGATTGAGTCAATTCCTTCCAAAATTAATCTAACTAAAGCTTTTACAAATTATAATTTTTTCCCATTCAAATTATCCATTGACCTAAGTCAGTACCTCTGCCAAGGAAACTAGCAAAACAGCTGTAACTGGTTGGACCTCTTAGATTCAAAATCATTACATAAATTAAATATCATCTCTGGATAATGACTTTTTTTGACCCGTTCAAAACTTCGAAAAATGAATCATCAGGAAGTTATGCATACAGTATGTGGATAACAAAGGGCAGCCAGAAAAGAGCTTGGGAAAAGTCTTGCATAGTAGTCACAGCATGATGACACAAAAGTACAGAAAAGAGAGATTTCTTTTTGCATTAAAGGAAATATTTAGTTTATTGAGGGTTAGGAAGCCAAGTGGCTCATTGAAGACCCAATACCAGAGAAAAAAATATCAGAAAATATTAAGTCATGATACTAACTGTTTGCCTTTCAGCAAATCAACAGCCAAGGCACCAGTGGATTTGGACAATATAGAGGCTGAATATATCAAAAACTTACAACAACAGATTTATTTCTTGGAGCTGGAGTCTAATTTTCTATATCCTTTTCCCTAACTTTATTGTTCTGGAAACCTGTTATGATTTGGTTTGCTTGAGTATTACTGAAAGATAACAAAAAACGAGATGAATTTGCACAAAGTACTGATAATAGTTCTGATGGAACTTTTGAATCTCATTGAAGTACAGGTGCATGCAGCCATGTCTTTCTTAATTGACAAATAGTCACATGAGGAATTAACTTGTCCAGTTGATATCTGAAACATTAGAACTAGGTCGTATACATCATTGATTGCATAATATACTAGCTTGCCTGTTTCCTGACTTGGTCATCATTTTTCCAATACTTTGATTATTTATTTTATTCCCCTTTGTCACAAAAATAATGAATTTGCATGAGAAATTGAAAATGTCAGTATGAGAAATTGAAAGTGTCAGTAAAACAGGTGGTATTGTTTGATCAGCACACATTTGCTCTCCTTGACTGAATGTATTAACTCGTGACCAAGCTCGAAAGGCTACTGACCTTCAACCAAAGATGACAGAGGAAGCCAGTAGAATGCTGTCTAAACTGAAGGTAGAATTATGTTACTTTTAACAGCCTTCTTTTTTTTTTAGTTTGTAAGTATCCTGAAACTTTTCTTGTTTGGAAAGAGACACTTTCTCCATGTGACATGTACTTACCATGTGATGCATATCTAGATGGATTCAAACATATATCATTACAAATATTCTTATGGGGTGGGGGAGGGGTAGGGAAGAAAATATTCACATGGCATTTAACCTCAGCAGATTCAGCAGCTAGTATGTCTTTTGCCTTTAACTGCTGGATGTCACAAATGGCATTTACTTGATGGCAGTGACTTAGATGTCTTGATACATGATTCCAGTGTACCTTCAAATAATGAATGTAATTGTCAATTGTAACCATGGCCCCCATACCCAGGGCAATGGGGGAGGGGGCTGTTACAGCACTTTTTCTAGATATGTGCTGTTTGTTAAGTCCCCACTTTACCAGGAACTTGAACTTGACTCTACTTTTAGTCAGGATGTAAGTTGTGAAGAAGCAGGGAAATAGGAAGGGACTTGCAAGTAGGATTTGTGCACATACTTTATGAATGATGCAAGGACTTGGTATAATTACTAGGGGGGATGTGCAGCTGAGTAGTAATTCTCCCTTCCCCCTTCTCTACTGGGACTTATTCCAATTAAGAAGGAAATGAAATACATTTAAGCTTGTTACATTTCCATAAATCACATCCCTACTTAAGTCCAGAATTCACTTGCAGTGGGAGGGCTTACAGTTAACAAGTGCCTAAAGAGCCTGACATTCATGATGATAATGTGTTCTGTACATTTAAGAACCTTTTTCATTCGTCTGTAAATTTGTGTACTTGTCGGTAACAACTAGTGTAATCAAAAGGAAGAAAACTTTGGTCATCAAATCCACAAGTTTGGTAAAGCCTCGATTTGAGTGTTGTTACAGTGCCCATGCCATCTTTTTCCATTGAATTCTACAATTTGCACACAATTAGTAAGCAGAACTATCTTTGAACCATTTTTTTAGATAGCCTTGTCCGTGCAGCTTCCTGGCACTGTGGCCTAGTCAAGTTGAGGGTGTGAAAGATTTGTAATGCCAGTGACACCAATGAGACTATTGAAAATGTGTTTAGGAGAAAACACTTCATTGTAACTTGCCAGCATAGTGTATGTCAGATGGAATGTCAATTTATGAAGGCAAAAGATATGTTTGAATTTATTTATGGCACCATAACATGGGGCTAAAAATTATTTTTCCTTGTGATAAAGGAACTACAGTCAGATATGGATTCACTACAACTTGAAGTGAGAAGGAAAGAGTCTAACCTGGATATGGTGAACACAGAGAAAGAAAGACTGGGTGGGAAATTGAGGCTGCTGGAAGGTGAGTATTTTTTATTGTGATAGAAAGGTGAATAATGAAGATCACTCCTAAGCCTTTTGGCTAAGATCCCATAGGATATGAGATATTTCTCTTTAAAGTGTACCTAAAGTCTACACTTTCAAAAATATATTTACAAACCTTGTGAAGTACATCCCAATAGGTCAACTCCCATCTTCACTAGATATGTCTCTGCTGAGATATGAATTGTTGCAATGCAGTTACTTAATTGAAAATTGCAGATAGTACAAGAAGTTGTGATGTCACTGTTGTACTACTCAGATTGCAGTTTTTGTATTCTTTGTACTTCAATAAGACATTCCACCTTGTGCCAGAACCTGATCACTGTCTTATTGTTATATAGTTACTGCACAATATCAACCCTCTCTTTGCAATATTCTAAATAAGAAAACAGCAATTTTTCTAAAGTCATATAAGCATTTAATTTGAAAAGGAAACAAAAGCAAGTAATGTGAGTTGTACAAGAAGGACATCACAAAATATTGGGCAATAGAGTATCCCAAATAAAGTCAATAATTTTCAACATTTCATACCTCAACAACAGTGAAGGTTTGAAGATGAGAAATCGAATGAGATGTATTTTATAACTCTAAAACATATTCTTGTAATTCTAGACTTAAGGTAGACATTAAGCCTGAGATTATAAGTAGTATTGAAATATATGTAGCAAGTTATGAAGCCAAATACAAGATACTTAGCTTTAGTAAAGAAAGATTTTTCCTTGCATAAAATATTGCTGTTTTAATCAAACCAATCATTCGTCATCTGCAGAAAATCACAACCGGGAGAAGAAATTGCTAGTGGAGGAGATTGTGACATTAAAGAAACAGAATGACATGATACAGAGGGAGATAAATGATAAAGAAGGACAGATATTGAATGCTAAACATGAGCTGGATAAAGGATCATCATCACTCTCATCAGCTGAACACCAAATACAGATGCTGCAGGCACAGGTACTTTATATAGTTCACTGAATGTGTTAGAATGTAAGGGACTGAAATAATACAAGTCAGAGTGGCCGATACTCATTTGAAGTATCTGGGGCTGGAACAGGTACAATGGAGGGTACCTGGATTGGCTCCATAAATATGCACGACCAAACATTCTCGGAGGTCTTGTAATTTTACCCCGAGAAATAGTAACTGGAGAGCACATGTAATGTAGAGACTTAATTTTGTTTAATCTGAAGTGAGTCATTTAGTTTGTATATACTTCCATGAGGGAAAAGTTTCCTTCACCAAAACTGGTCAGATTCACCAATTAAGGATGTCACCTAGGATACATCAGACATAAATAGAAGCACAGTAATTAAAGCACGATACCGTTCCATAACTAGGGCCGTAATGCGGGAGTTCATGCGTGAATCTGTTGCACTCTAAACTCTCAAGTGGCCTGGAATGGGATGGTCCAAAATCAGAATTAGCTTGAAATGGAATGAAGCTGGAAGCAGACTCAGAGTCCATTCCATCAGAGTCTTCAAGCATGAAAATTAATCTAGGATTAACTTTAAGGTTCATTGTTATTGATGCAAAATTGAAAACATGAATGACAATGAAGAGTCAACTAACAATGTATTGGGCAGAATGTCAGACTGTAAAATTGACTCCTAACATTGATCTTATTTGTAATGAAACAGATAGTAAAAAAACTATATTCTACACATGGTCAAATAGACAAATTTCAAAATAAGAGCCACTAGAATCAGACCTGCCTGGGACACGAGGGGTGTAGGACTAGGGACTGGTCTAGAATTTGGCAACTGAAATGGGAGGTGACTTAAACTCTGATTAGATGGAGGATTCTGGAACAGTCCTAAAGTCACAAGAAGTGATGATTAAAACATGAAACTTTATAGTGCTTTGCTACTCCCACACTTTCGCGATTTTAAACACGATACAAGCTCTGACTGATCATAGTCACAACACTTACCAAACACGATGCCTCAACATGATGTATCACGAACACAACAAGTGCACATCATGCTGACACAAGATGTCGCCAAAAATTTTGAGCATGGTTAAAAATTTTCGGCTGTCTGCCAACAATAACGATTGGTTCTGGATGTGATCCGATGGTTACGATGTATGCCAAGCTTATCTCAAGATTAGTACATGCTAAGGACGATATAACAGTAGCTAAAAGGGGATGTCAGATATTGTTATATGTCGTGTTTAACATCGTGAAAGTGTGCAAGTAGCATTTGGCTCTGTCTGTCTGTAGGTTAAACTGTTTCTCATGTGCAATATCCCCACATTGTCCTCTGAAGGTCAGAATAGCTTGCAAACTTAGGTCACTGATGCTGAGAAAAAGATTTTTTGAGGATCATTGAGGATCTTACAATGAATTTTATAATATAATACACAGTCCACTGCAAGTATGTTTTGCTGTAATTAATGACTCAGCATGTGAATCAAGTTTTAACTTAGTTTTAAGACTAACTATATAGTGTATAAAGGAATAGATGATTACAAAGCCTCACCAAGGAGATCAAGAAACCCTGCAAGGCATTACATATCAGCTTGTTATCCTAAAAAGTGAGATACTTTAATCGTGGTGGGGATGATGACAATAAAAGAAATAACTGATAAATGTAACAGTATGTCACCACCAAAGTGCCATCAGTTTGAAAATTTTCAGTTACTTAAACAAATAAAATGTAATATGTGGTAACTGTGACTATTTGTAACGAAAAAGGAATGGAACCAAGACGAAACACCGTTACAGTTATTGTGATTGAAAATTGTAACCAATTACTTGCCCTGTTAAAGAGATGTGAATGTTACTAGGTATACTGTTCCAAATATACAAAATGTAATGGCATGACTTGTAACTCATTACTTTCCAACCCTGGTATAGACTTAATGACAGGGTCACAGAGACAGTGTTAGTGTGTGTGTTTGATGACTGACAGTATCTAGTTACATTACATGTTACATACAGTGAGTCCTAGCAAAACAGGCCTGAAGCTGACATAATCTGTTTTAAATAAGTTGGAATACTTAACTTTCAGCACTCATACCCCATACAGGTAGTGGTGTACCTCCTGTGGGCTCAGAATGTGTTGAGCCAGGGGCCCGACCAAAAGGGTGCCCCTGCTACACTAATGCATAGAAAAAGGGTAACTTGTAAGATGAATCCAGAAGCCAAATTTCTCATTCCATGGTTTATAGTTACAAAGAATTTTTATACCTATGTTGATAGTATTGTTCTGTCATTCTCTTGATGTATGTTAGCATTGAATTGAAAACATATTTGTCAGCTGAAAAGAATGTTTAAATGGCTATTCAAATGTTCTAAACCAAAACCCGCTGCATTGATCCAGCATAAATCCTTGGACCTTGGACCTCCTGGTAGGGGGAAATTTGGGCCAAGGAGCCTCCTAATAGGGGGACCTTTGGGTCCAGGAGCTGGGGCCCCAAGCTTATCATTAGGCTGCTGCATACAGTTGTGAGAAACCTATGTGGAAAAAGACTAAACACATTTAGTTTATGTCAATACCTTTTATCAATTGTTGAACATTGTTGTTTTCTCTGGGTAGGTTGACCAAAAGGCAGAGCAGCTGAGGTCAACTCAGCTTGCATTAGAGGAAAAGAGAACTGATCTCATCAAGACACAGAGTGCTCTTCAAGAGATGGAAGATAAATATTTCTCCAGTACAGCATCTGTACAGGATGCAGCAGTCGCAGACTTAAGGGTATGTAATATTTGTCATGCAGGGCTTGCACAGAATCTGTTCAGGATGCAGTAGTTGTAGTAGACTTAAAAGATATCAAGTGTTTCTTTGCTAGGTGTCAAAAATTGTGTGATCACACTTCCGGATAAAATGTGTTTATTCAAAGATACTGACTAATAACACATACTATGCCCACAGTGGTCAAACTTTCAAATAGTGCAATTTCACTGAGTAAAAGCATTGTACATGCTAGTGACTGCTTGTGATTGTCAGATTTATTATAGTTTCTGTTCTATAGGAGTTTAAAGGGCCAAGTTCCTCATTCCAGATGGTTCATATTCTCAGTGCAAAGTTTTCATTCAGTCATGTTTGCATGTGTTATTGACCATTGACTCTTGGCTGGTATACATTTTGAGCTAAAGTTTAAAATGGTCTTCTTTTCATATCAAGTAAAGACGGGTGGTTGATCTCATATTTTACATTTTTGGTATATTGCTGCAATTATCCAGCATTTTGCAGTTCCTCTAAACTAGAGGGCATTTGCTCTCTCTTGTATTTAAACAGTTGCAGGGGCTGTTACCAACAGCAAGTGACATTCAAGATAAAGTTAAACTGTTTCTGTCTCCTGGCCTGTCATATATTTGAAGCCTTTAAAGCATTTTATTCTACAAGCATTATGTGATCTTCTCGACTCACCTTCAGTCAGAAGGTAAAAAGCAAACAGTAACCAAGAGATGCTATCATACTTAAAAAGCAATTTATTCCATGTTTTCCCTCCAGCTGGAGATCCAGAATCTTCAGAGGAAACTGAAAGAGACAGAGATGGCTGCAGAACATGATAGATATATGAAATCAAAGGTAGGCTATTTGTTTATTATGACTATGCCTAGAGTTGAAAACATTTTCCAGTACTTAATATAGCCCACACATTTGTCTAAGGGGTCTCACATAGTGAAGAGATGACATGCTTTTTTCTGAGTCGTTAAGAAAAATGGGCGTATAATTTCTGTAATATTTTATCTTTTTTTTGTACAGATGTCAGATGATGTGAATGGTTTGGTAAAAGAGAATGCCCTCTTTAGCTCTCAGGTGCTGGAACTACAAAAACAGCTTGAAAGAGTAAGTAGGTTGTTAAAGTTAATGACTGTTACTGAGTAATATGCTACATTTATACCCAAGTCTTATCTTCAGGCTGTGTTATGTGTAAATGGTCTTTACATTTGTAACATCATTCCCTATCAAAACTGAACAGTGGTAGAAACCAGTGTTGGCACAGGTTTGGGGGGATGGGGGCAGGGGGAATTCCCCTTCAAAATATATTTTTGGGGGTAAACTTGGTTCCAAGGGGGGGAGCAATCTGGATAAATTGCAACAGAAAAAGTCAACTTTTCCCAACATGTGTGGGAAATTACTACACAGGATTTAAAACTTGTGGAATGGTTGAGAAAAGTGCAGGAATTTTGCAATTTGGCTGCTTACTGCAAACACTGGTGGAAACCCGTGGTTGTCTGATTGCCAACTAAACCCTGATTCATGGGGCTTATGAGCTCCCTAAGAAAGTAACTGCCAAAATATTACAATGAGAAACATTAAAAATGTGTCAGATAAGTTTTGCTTGATTTTAATCATATATTACACATATGACAGTATTGACAAATTGAAGTTAACAATAATCCATAGTAAAGGTGCTTTTGTTTAGTGTCTGTTCTTTACAGTTTCTGCTCTAGTAAAATCTAGGACTTTCATTAATGTTTGATCACAAGTTT